>JABFQC010002207.1:0-16766 GCA_022817085.1 Psilanteris sp. ZL-2020
ATTATAGTCTTCTCGCTATTAAATATAAAATAACCGAATTAAGACAACTATAAAAGTTCGTATAAAACTAATATTATATTTAAATTATGAATAAAATGTATAATACTGATACATAAAGAGTTGTCTGGATGCCGACCAAATTTTAAATTTAAAGTAACTATAGTTCGTATATATAGTCATAAAGTTGAATCCAATATATGTATTATCTTTTTAGGAGTTTTATCCTTTGACTTAACAATTATCGTGAAATCTTCATAATTTATATAACATTCGAAACATTTTGAACGTAATATTTTATATATAGTTAATTATAATATATGTATAATCGATTAATTCAGTTTAATAAACCGACCTGTACCAATCATCGGTGACAGGAAAAGCTGTAATTTTTATAATCTCGTATCAAGTTTTCAAGTTACAAATTTACCCAATTCAATTAATATATGATTCGTGGGTGTTGTTTGCAGCAGCATTAACAACACATGCAATTGCTTGTGAAGTTTATATTTCTTCTTCTTTTTCGATTTTTTTAAATGCCTGCATTAATTTTATGAATATTTACATAGAAACCAGTTTAACATTCTTCTTATGTCATTTATGTCGCGAGAAATCGAACGATAATTGGCTGGGATTATTACGAAAAATGTTTTCGATTGACGAAACGCATCACCGCTCTAAAACGTGCAAAAATAGATGCACCGTCTTAAAAATGACTGCCACTCGATGGTTCGGTCGCGCGACTACATTTGTATTCTTTTTCGTTAGATAACAATGTGTCACAGGCACCTTCATTCATCAGTCATACTTGACATTCGGAGACCCTTGGAAATTCATTAAACAATGATTCATCGGTCATGCACGAATCTATTATGCTCCGTCGTCTGTAACCTTGTGGTTTCCATAGCTCGAATGGTCTAAATGCAATGGACATTATTTTTGAACAATTATTTTATTCCATTTGGTTTTTCAATAATTTACATCAAGCATTATATTCTATATAAATACGTTATATTTTATGCATCTCGTATATATTGATGATATTTTTTGGATTTTTGGGAATACTTATATGTTTAAGATGGAATCGTTAAATATTGAAACGTATATTAATTAAGTAAAATAACATTGATAGAACTTTTTCACTTTTTAAGATAGTATTTACACAGTTTATTAAAATCATTAGAATTGCAATATTCCAATTTGGACGTCGCTAAAATTAGAATGTTTTAAATGATAGTTTAAATGATAAAGAGCTGCAAGCAAGAAACAATGCATAATTCTGGAATATATTGAGAATATCGATTCAAAAGTAATATTAATTGTTAATAATTTATTTAAGTATTAACTACTATATATCTAGCGTTTTAGTTAATTTTTGCTTTAAAATATGTCAATTATTATACCTGCAAAAATGAAGTAAATTTTAAAATTTTAATATTTTCAATTTTCTCACCGGAATATGTTTGGAAATTGGAAACATTGAAACAGTGCATATTTTGCAAGGGAATCATTATGAATATTGAAGGTTCACACGCGAATTTAATTACTATTGCTAACTGATATTAGTATAATCTGATTTACAACCAAAATGATATATGTGTATCGGTTATTTGTTTAAATGCATTAATTTATGGTGTTGTAATTACTGATACTGTATATAATTCCATTTATTTATTATCAATACACTGAGAGAAATAAATGACGAAAAATGACTATTTATTTCCTTAATTTGGAATCATAAGTGAGAAAGAATAATATTTACTGTTTTTAAAAGGAAAAAATAAGTTTTTTACATCGAAAAATACTACTTTATATAGAATATTACTTTTAAAAATAATAAATATTTTAATTTTTCTCTTATGATTCCAAATTAAGTAAATAAATAGTAAATTTACGTCATTTATTTCTCTCAGTGTAAATGTTTTATTTTTAATGAACTTATATATATTGGCATTTATTAGACTGTACATTGATGTTTTTACGTTTTATTTATTCATAAGTAATTGTCAATTATTCAGATTTAACAATATCTTCGTTTTCGAAAATAATGATATACTTCCTATATACACATGCATGTTAAAAATACATACTTGTATTTTACGTGTATATATACATACGTAAAATGCGTTACATATATAAAAGATTACGAGTTCATTATATCCAATTGCTAAACTACCGCAGTTAAAAATAATTTATAATCTTAATACGGATATTTGTTCATTAGTATTTTGTACAAAAATTGTCTAATTTTAAACTAATTTAATTTCATTTTCTGCGCTTTATTAATTAATTAATATAATTCTGAATTTTTTTTAAATTTATATTAAATTAACTATTTTATTATTATATTATATTTTTAGTACATGCAGTATGTATATACATGAAAATTTATGTATTACATTTGATCTTTATAAATTATGGCTAATTGTTACAATCATTCAATTCAAAGATGTATTTTACTCACACATATCAATCATGTTCATGTCACGGTAATTAATGAACGTTATACAATATAGTCACAATAATTATGATGTTTATAAAGCATTATAAAATTACGATTTTTTAAATAATTTTTTTACTTTAGATTATTTCTGTTAGTATGTCAATGAAACAGAATGTTTAATAGAAAAATTGTCTCATAAAGCTTGATATCCTATTGGTTTCTCCAGCCGATGTCAATCCAATGAAACCAAGGCTTTGAATCTCCTTTCAGGTGAACACGCTCGCGTGCGTATATATAATATATATATATTTCAAATTCAATATGTTTCATTACGAATCCATAGATTATTTTCATTTATACAATTTGAATAGATTTTTAGTCTTTTATTTCATATAAAATTATACATGAGGTATAATAGTTAAAATAATATTATTTATATTATTACTCTTATTACATGTAAAATGACATTATAATGAATAAAAATAACATTATTTGAATGTGCAAAATTGTTGTATAACTTGAATTATTTCAGACACTCGGTACAAGTTTATCACCGAAAATGATCCAAATTCATGCAATTCTATTTAAAAATGAGTACTTGAATGACGAAAAGTTACGCAAGCTATTAACAATTATTACTTGAAAATAGACTTGCGATGATTAAATTAATGCAAGTATTTATAAAGGAATTCGATAGGAAAAAAATGTTGAATTAATTTTAGACGGTAGATGAATTTTGATGCGCGTATAGCGATGCAGATTTGTTGACTTGAAATGGAGCGATAATGACGTATGATTGCTTCATTTCCTCATATACTTTTCAATGCGCAACTCGAATTGGCAGAAATTCTAAAATAAAAGGACGATTGGCGGAGAGTCGAGGCTCTCTTTGACGAGATTATCGCGCCATTTGCATTTTATCTTTTCTTTTTCAACATTTATTTATTAATGATTGTACCATTTAGTTTTTAAATTCGATTTTTATTTGCTCTCTCTCTTTCTCGCTCTCTTTTCCATGATTTATGCGGAATATATAAAGCTATTTATATATGCTTATAATTTTTCATTAATCATAATGTTCACAGCAATATGTGCAATATTAATTTTGCTTTTAATTGATTTTTGAATAATCTACAATTGAAACAAATTTTATAACTTATTCTTATTTTAATCATAAATTAATAAAAGAATATATATATATTTTATGCGTAATTATTTAAACTAACACATCATAACGAAATGAATTCAATTACAAATAGTCTCTTTTGTACTTTTTGATTTTTATTTATGTTTATGAATATCCAATCTTTAATTATAATTTTATAATGTATAACAATATAAATTTGTTTATTATAATCTATTGAAAAAGCTGATACTTTTTGCCGATATACGTAGTTTATTTTTGCAGATAACAAAGTTTTGTTATTAATTTGTTTACAAACAAGAACGTGCAAATTCGTAAAAAAATCTTATCTACTTATAAAAATCATAAAAATATGATAAGATTCCGGCTCAGTTGGAATTGTTATAGTTGGATACTTCGTTTTTTTATATTTTTTCATATAAATGATTTCGTTAAATTTATTCATGTTTTCTAATTTGAATATCCTTTTTATATGTTTTTACGGTTGAATAACTACTTGTAAAACAGCATAAACATTCGTTTGTTTTGCTTGTAGAATAAAAGTCTCACTTCACATCAAAAGTTGTATTTAACAAAGTGAGTTAATTGGCTCGATAACAATTAATAGCAGATTAGCAACGATTTAAATAATTGCAAGCAATTTCATAGAACAATGATACACGTCATAATTAAGATAATGGGCATCATTTTCGTGTTCAATGAAGATTGAAAATGAGCATTACGCAAAACAGAATTTATGGGTGTAAGTTAACAATCGAATTGTCGTTCATTGGGATTACAAAACTGTCATTTGCATGTAAATCAAAACGTGAATTAAACACGCAGAACTGAACAAACGCTGCTATATTTTCAGAGTTAATTAATCAGTGCGGGAAGAAATATCGCTTGAATATTTCCCTTATTAAATCTCAAAATTGAAAATTCGCATAATTTGACGGATTAACTGAATAATTAATCAGCAATGAATGGTACAATTTATTGATACATACTATTTTTATCGAGAAAGTGTAAAGTTTTTCGTTCAATTGTATATATGTATTTTATATAGAAAATGCATGAAAAAGTATTACAAAATCGTTGAATTTTACTGGACAGTGTAGTAATTATTGTGAGCATATTTTTCTATTTCATATTATGATTGGTTTCTTCTATTTCAAAAGAAGTTAATATACATTAACTGCACGAAGGAAAATATAGTAATTATAAAAATTGCTAAATGAAAGAGTAAAGTTTGAATAAATTTAAGATCCTGAATATAATTTTAAATATCTGGGTTTTATTATATATATATATATATATATATATATATATATTGAGATGATTGATTTTTTAATTAAATTTGTCTGCGAATCCTGTAGTACATAAAATTAAAATTATTGGTTAATTATAATTTAATTTTCGTATATATATATATATATATGTTACAGATTAAATTAAACAACAATGTTTCAAATTGAAACAGTTTTGTAAGTGCTCAGTCAATTCTCACATATCCTCTTTCATTGCGGTTTCCAAACATCGTGCTTACACAAAATAGAAAATATGTTTGCACGTATATTATTTATAAACATTAATTGAAAAATAAATTCAGTTGAATAATGACGAAATCGAAACCACCGAATTTAGAACGCGGTTCGTTTGTTTTCACGAAACCGTGGAGAAATATCGCGGCGCTGTTTACGCACGATAAGCTGACTAACGAGGGTTTCACGTTAATTTCGCAAATGCCATTTTGCAAGGAACATACGTTTTCACCGGTAAGAGACTCGTCGCAAAAAGACTCGGGTTCATAACGAAAATGTCAAACATGGTGTTGCAATTTGCCAATCAGCCTTGATTGAAAAAAAAGAAAAAAAAAACAGGATTTTGCCGCTGTTTGTAACCTCGCTTTCGTACCCTTGATTGATTCAATTTTACTAATAATTAAAAGTATAACATACTTTCATTCATTTGTTTCATTCTTGCGCTTATATGGGAATTACGAGACAATTGCACTTACAATTACAGAGAGCAGTGTTTAGTAGCAAACAAGCGATTTGGATTATAAAGTATATTTTGCTCGCAATTCGAATTATTTGGCGTCATGAAAATATGGTTGATAAATAGAGTTTAAATTTCTAAAAATAATTAATCTTTTACAGAACATAATTTGCGGTTTATTGATAATTTATAATTTCTATAAAAGCATTCGATCTGAAAAAAAGAGTATTTTAATATTTAATACAAATATAAATACCATGTTTATAATAATTATTTTAAATTATCATCACAAATTAATCTAAATTTACTTTAACAATTGTATCTTTTTTAATATATAATATTATTAATATTCAATTTTTAATAACAAATCATAAGATTATAGCAAACTATTTATGTATTTCACATTGTATGCATATTATTTCAATTTATACGTTTCAAAATAAAAAGCAAAATAAATTCAAACCGATTATTTTTACATTGAAACAATATTTTATTCCATCATTATATATTTTCCTCCTTACAGTAATAAGACCAAAGTTTGTCCACTAACAAATTTACATTCGACCGTTTTGGTTACATAAAAAATATCATGAAATAAAAACGATATAAAAACATTAATATACTCTTAAAACCGCATAGTTTAGTCGGCGTTAAAATAAGCTTTTTCGCAAACTGCATTCATCAAACTTCCTGATTTTTGAAATAATTACCAACGAAAGTTCGTGAATGCAGGAAAGTATAAAGTTTGCGATAAAAGTTGAAAATAATGTTTTCATAACACAGTTTTACTTCCAATTTGATTAATAGTCATTTGTAAAATTAATTAGTCATTTCGTGATTCTGGCACTCCAAATAATAAAGAAAAGTGCGGAAATGTTAAGAAACAAATAACAGTAATTAAGAACTTTGATTGCACGAAGAAATTATGTTATCAAAGTGCTCGAACAAAGGGGGAAGGACGCGACGTATAACGTAATACTATTGACGTGAAAATTGAAGAAGAATAAGAAGATAGAAATTGTACTTCACTTTAAACATAGACCCGGCCTATTGGGGAGGGGAGGGGGGAGGGCGCTTATTATTAATTCCTGTATTTACGCGCGCGCGCGATTATGATGGTTGATTAATGGCGCAATCAATTGACGTCTGGCACTTTTATTCGTGATCGTTGTAATTCAATCGCCCAACTCGCTCGAATTTTCTAAATCGCTCGTTATTCAGCCGCTAAAGATTAAGTAGTTTGCATTAAAGGAATCAGCTTCTTTTGTTGCCATAAATCAACTTCTTTGGCATTACAAGGATTTGAATACAATACCGCGTTGATTAATACACGCTTAATGGATTGGACTTTTATTTCAATTTATTTCAATTAAGGATCCGCAGAGGAACACGGGTTTCCTTTCGAAAGTTACGATATTGTTTAAATAAAGTCACGTGATAAATGATGCGTTGATTTGTTCAAGTCGTTACAATGTTTAACATCCTCGCGCGAAGTACCGTACGTTATGGAAATGTCCGATTTCGCATGGTACCGTGAACTGCGTTTCATGCACCACTTATTTTTTACCGCTTACCTACGCTGATAGTGATAAACATCGCAGAAAAATTATATTACACCTCGCACATCGGTATTTGTAAATTGCATTTCGTTATTCAGCAAAATTTCAATTTACACGGCTTTAAAAGTTTGCAACGAAATTAAATTTTGAACGCAAATGCAATACTAATCACGCGATTGCGTTTGTTTGAAGCGATTCAGATCGAACTGTAATAAGTTCGATATGACAATGTCGTCGTTAAATTTTACTATTTTTCAGATAATTAATTCTTCTCTTGTCTCAAGGTCTCGAGATAAAATGCAGTTAATATTGCACTGCGCTTTATGTGTTTATAAAATGCTTTTATTTGCGGAACTGTTAAAAATTCCCTAGTATTTTTATTGACTTATCAATGAAAACAAGTCTCCGGGTATATAAAAAAATGCGAAAGAACAGTTATGATTGCTGTTTCAATAATTATAAATCAAGTTTTATATGGAATAAGCGAGTGAAGTTTTTTAATTTTGCTCATAATGAGATTAACGAAACTAATTTTTGCAGAACCCGGTACAATGCCGGAACTATAGTTAACTAATTTAAATATTATGTTTGAAGTGCATTATTGTTTGTATATAATGATTACAGTATTAGTACAGAAAATTTGTAATAATACAAATTAAATATTTTTGTAACAAAAAACATTAATTTAGTATTAATATGGTTTATAAATATATGCTGATTATAACTAATAATATAATTTATATAACGTATAAAAGATTATTAATAGTTTTATAATTAGTTTATGTAATCTTGCGTTTAAAACGTTTGGAAATAACCATTTCCAAATTTGGTCCATCATTTTAACACGCGAAACACTTTTTGTTGCATAATTATTATACGTCACAATTTTTACATTACAAATCCGGTGAATCCTTCAATAAAACTTCGAATTATTATTTAACATACTAACCAAAATAAAATCGTTTTAAAACTTAGCAAATTATTTCGATTATATAAAATCAGCTCAAACGGAAGCACGTGGGCAAGGCTTAAACCACGAAACCATAAGCGTCGCGGCAAAAATCCAGTAGCCAGAATTTAATGAAACGTTAACAATGGAAAATAACTCCTTTTGAATAACGTAGTAGATACCCAGTGGTTTACCGTCCCGTTGAGAAACGGTCGCGGTTTTATTGATATCGGTTTAGAACTTTGGCCAAGGAAAGACCACTCTATTCGCTTTTCATGCTCATTAGTCAATTATATTAAACACGTTTGAAACATTGCATCAATAAATATGATCTTATTATAAAATAACGAACCATTTTATCATTCGCTACTTTCGTGTTTTGTCCCATTTTTTCACCTTTCTGTAAATAATACCATTTCACTATCTTGATGACGCCATCAAGGATTGCCCAATGCAAATTTTTATTCTGACCAAGGTCAATCGCCCGCGCGTTGCGACAAATCCCTTTATGGCCAATCGATTCTACTTGCGATAAACGGACTTTTTATTCACTCAATGCTATCGGTCGGATGACGATCTCTTAAGGACATTGATAAACACTGATATCGGGTCGAAAACTTCGAGAAGCTACAATATGGCGCCACTTTTTTTTTTTTTTTTTTTTTTTTCGTTCGCCCAGTCATATGAGGTGCACTTGCAAAATATAAGATGACGAATGTATGTTAAAAGATTTGAAAGAACTGATTATGACAAAGGTGTGTCGACAACGTTATGCAAATAGAGCGATTTCTAAGCAAGGACTCGGAGCAACGTTAAGTGCGATTTGAATATTTTCTTATTGGTTTATCAAAAAGTAAAAAAGCTTTGCGACGAAAACTGGAAGAAATGAGCACACGCGGTTGAATATAATGTACACTGAGAAAAATTTCTATTAAAAATTACCGTGCCAAAACAGTACTTTGATGCGATGTTTGTCAACAAAGAATGATTACCGTTAAAGCACAGTCAAAATATACGGAAATCGAAGAAATGTTTACGATATTTAGGGGTTATTTTTACGTGTTGACAAACAACGCATCAGAATACTGTTTTGGCACAGTAATTTTTAATAGAAATTTTTCTCAGTGCACATATAGACGCGTGTATTTCTGTGTATATATATATATATATATATTTATCAGTATAAACGAACAACTAAATCAACAGCTGTGACTGGTCCGTTAGTGAATAACGGTTATGGGATGATGTTTGCACATGGCTTCAAACTCGAAACGCAATATGTGGGGTGTTGAAAATATAAAAAATGTGTTGTATTAAATTATGATTAAGAACTGGATAAATTGAATTGAAAGAAAATAATAGCATAAATATCGCGTATATTATTAGCGCGTCGGAATAATGATTATTTTATTCAAAAGGAGTTAGACATATATAACTGTTTTAATATGTTGATAAATAAAGTAACTTTTTTTATTTAATGAATAGTAGTCGTGAAAATGTAATAAAAATTCGATTACCATGAAATTGATAAATTTTGTTAAACACTAATATAGGTTCGATAAACACTGAAAAAGTTACTTTAATAAAAAATCAAATATTCTTGTGAAATAGGCTATATTACGTGGACAAAAAAATAAAAAAAAAAACAAAGAACAAAAAATATTGTATGCCACCGAAATTCATTGTTCAATAAACTAGACTATTTGTCCATTCAAACTTATAAATATGATTTAATTATTTCTGGTTCAACAGTTTCAATGACAAGAGGTTGTCAAGTGATAAATTTATTTATTAACTTGAACGTTGTCATATTTGTTATGAGAGTAATAATTAATAATTCAAAAAGCATATATGCTATTTCAGTAATAACACCTTAATGCATAAAGGAAGGCAATGTGCTATTTAATGTAAATATATCTATATAGCAATTAGAGTGTAGGTATAATTTCAACATGAAAAATGCGTCATTGATAGTTTATCTATGGGAGAATGTTAATTCGCACAAATTTTGTAAAATATTTCACAAATATTGTCACTTGAAAGTTTCCCTTATGTTTTTATCTTAATTTAAAAAACGAAGGGTAAGTTTACCTCGATGACGTGTTGTACTTAAAAAAAAAAGTCGGAATATTAAGAGGAACGTGTGAAATAAATTATATACAGTAAATTAATAATTTTATGTATGCACTTTACCGACCACTGAAATTTGTATTTTTTAAACCTTTTGTATACCTTTAATACGTTCCTTTAATTTCAATTTATTTGACATTTTTTATCAATGCATATAGATATTTTACGTATCCATTATGACTGGTCCCGCTTTGTTAAATAAACAATTCAAATATTCGCATCAAATTGGATTCATTCTAAATTCAAACTGCAAAAAATCGAAAATAAAACCAGCTATTTCTATAAATCATCTAAATAAAAGTTAATATTTTTGTTGGAAATTAAGCTAGACAGATTATAATTTTGCGGTATATATATGCATAATTTGCATATGAATACTTAGCAAAACTTGATACAAAATAGCACGAAAAAAGGACACTTATAAAAATATATCCGGCTGTGGCAACAAAATATACTTCTTTCAAATAACTCGCTTCACATTTTTGGATTTTTCTGACAACCTAATTTAATTATTTTACACACAAAATATTGATCTACAACCAAAAGAAATAATATTTCACATAACGTATACGATGTTTATATATACTAACAGATATAAGTGCTAATAAACATTAATAAAATAAGTTTTAGATCAATAAACGTTATTAATTATATATATATATTATTAATATTATAGAATTAAATATCACGAAACATTATTTTCCTCAAAGAATGAGAACAACGAATAAAAGAAAAAAATATTAATACAATTACATTTTTCATACCTTAGTTTACCCCAATTTATACAAAGACTTTACTCAATGTAAGGGGGATAACATACTTGGACTATTTTTCATCATAATGTCGTCCTTTATTGCGCGCGATGAATAAAAATCGAGCGACTGCACACTCCTCCTCGTATTCGAGTAACATCAATGATCGTAAAAAGTGACTTTTATTTTCCAGAACGTATAATAATAACAACAGTAGCGATACCTCAGTTCTCTTTTCCATTGACAACCAGAAACCGTGATTCCGATATAAACAAGTTATTATACAAGAATATTTCGTCCAATATTCTATCGTGCGTATTTACGATTGGATGCCTTTCCCTTCTAAAAGCGCATGCCCACGTCTGTTTACAAAGCATTTTTTCCGAGTTTTATGGTCCGCGAGAGACTCCAACGGGGCTCTCGGAATACCATTTTTATCGCGACCGTTTTCTGCGTCACTTTAGATAAACGACCATAACGTTTGCGCCGCCTCGCAAATTTGCAAACCGAACCTGACGCAGGACGGACTTTGGCTTACGCGCGCTGCGATTTCGGCGTCGAGAGTTGAGCGCATCGTGGTCGAGTCGAGGCTTAGCCTAATCAAAATAAAGAGCACCAGTTGGTGCCTTTGAAAATGCCTTTTCAAACAAAAACCGCGCCACCGAGTTTTCTGGCTCAATGCACGTATGAAGACAATACCAGAACGCAATGCGATCGCAGGACCGTATTATGTTAATGGGGTTACTACGGGATTGTGTTTATAATAATAATAATAATAATAATAATAATTCGAACGTGACGATAAGTTTTGTTCAGCCGATTTCGTTTGGTAAATGCTATGCAAACTTTGCTTTAATACACGGAAAAAATTACAATTGAAATTTTGCTAGAAAATAAACGAAACTGACCTTAGATGAAACAAACTTCCAATTTATCTCGAAAATTATGGTAAAAATGTACACTGAGAAAAATTTTTATTAAAAATTACTGTGCCGGAACAGTATTCTGATGCGATGTTTGTCAACGCGTAAAAATTACCTCTAAATATCGTAAACATTACTTCGAATTCCCTATATTTTTACTGTGCTTTAACGGTAATCATTCTTTGTTGACAAATATTGCATCAAAATACTGTTTTGGCACGGTAGTTTTTAATAGAAATTGTAATCAGTGTAGAATAAACAAAAAAGGAAATACTATTATATGCCACTATTTGACCATAATTTATTAGACAAATTTGAAGTTTGTTTCGTCCAGGGTCAGTTTTGTTTATCTTATAATCAAATCTTAATTATATCATTATGTGCAATTTATTTTGCGTGTAATTTTGGTTTTAAAAATATTTAATTGTATTCATATATATATTTCTTTTTGTTTAATTTGCACATCAAATTTTGATATTAAAACGCGTCATTGTTAAATTTTATCTGTAACAAAATATTGTTATCGTTAATTTTTGCATATTCATTTAGTACAGAACGATATTTTAATATTTTAATATTTATATCAAGTTTGAACGCAATTATGTTTGTAGTAAATAATAGTAATCTGGTGATCTTTTTAAATACGAATATAGCCCTTTCACGACAGAGTGCATATATACGTCTGAGTTATCGCATGACACCCGACTGCAAAATATGTAGAAACAATGGAATCAGATATAGAGATAATAAACAAGCCTATTTAATTGCTTCAGATTTCTTGCATTTATGCCGAGTCAACGATTTAATTTTTTTGTGTTTACTGTGTATAATGCAAAAAAAAAAGTATATAAAACGTACCGCTTCCAATAATAAAACAGTCGTTATTATTATAATAAACTTGACGTTAAAATGAGATATAAAACCAACGCTTTTGAGAATTAAAATAAATTAAAACAATGAATAAAACGTTTCCATTCGTTTGGTGACGCATTTTGCTTTTTAGCGAAAGAAGTGGCAAGTAATTTAACATATTATCTATCTGTTGATTTCAGTTTCTGAGGAGGGTTCCAAGTCGAAGTAAATCGAAATGTCAAGTATTATTCATTCTGTTAAATGACTTTAATTGTCCACGACACTGGTTTTAAAATTTATTGATATAATCGGTTAGTCGGACGAATGCAAATTAAAATAAATTTAAATTTTAAATTGTAAATTGAAAACAATAAAAGTGTCTTTGCGATATTTAGAATGTAAACAGCAATTTTACTGTTATAGTTATCAATGGCTTATCAAAACTTTTGATATAGATATGAATTATGAACAGACTAATCAATCACTCGGAGCCATAATATTGGTGGTGTAAAAATGTTTGATACATTTTTATACCAGTTTTTTTTCGCTATTTCCGAAATACAATGTTCGTGTTAATTTTTAACATTTTTTGTGCGATTTTTTAACACTTTTTGTGTTATATGTAACATTTTTAACATATTTTATCTAAAATTTTAACACAAAACATGTTAAAAATTATCATTTATCAGTCGTAATGCTCAATTACCATTATTCATGCTAATTTTTACTACCAAATTTCTCTCAGTGTATGAATATTGCATTTAAAGATAAACATTTATTAATATCTGAATTAATGACGCATTAAATTTAGCTTTAATTAAGGAGTAATAGTTTATTATTAACATTTAATAATTGTTAAAATGATAGCATTTGTTTAAAAGTCATAATGACTTTTTCGTTTCTCTCGTATTTATTGATTTCGACGATTCCGTTCCCCCGATATTATCATCGCCGAATAATAGACATTCTTTTATAAGCAAACCTAGATTGAAACTAGAATAACAATTAAATAAAAAATATTTATTCGGTTGCAAATTTTCACAATTCCGATTTCTCTTTACATGTACGAAGTATGCAAATTTAAGATGTGAGAGAAACATCCATACATTTTGTTCTCCTAAACAAACGCGTGATCGTAAACGTTGCAAATTAAATTAGTTGGATCTGTTTAGTCACTTTGTACGCTTAGTTTTTACATATTTGCCGTTTAGAACAAAATCAAATATTTACTGTTTTTATTTCTTCATTAATATTCCCTCTGTTTTGAAATATGTGACAGATGTGTCAGCCGCGAGGATTACATTTAATTGTAATTCATAACAAACGGACTAATAAGGTTTTGTTCGTTAATTATATACGAGATTACATTTTATTACGAGGCGAATAATTCGCGTTTAAATATTTTTATATATAGCCACGACCTTTATTAAGCGTGTGAAATCGAATGTATAATAATTTGAATTATACTTCAGAACACATTATCGCGTCGCGTTTACCTTACCGTGAGAAAAAGAATCGCAAATAATAACTTTAGCCAATACACGTTAAACTTAGAGAGTAGAAAAAAGCGTATAGATAGATAAAAGTAGAAAAAGTAGCTAAAATTGTCGATACGTGACTGTTATTTTAAGCGGTCGCACAATTTATATGGGACATAACTTCTTAAAACGGGCTTTATACTTTTTTTTTCATTTTTGCATTATGTTTGACAAACGGAAAAATACCATTTTACAATTTATACGCATTCAATTTGCGTAAAATGTAATTATTATGCGAAGGAAATCGCTTGAATAAATCCGATTTTTTTAGTATTAAAAAGGATTTTTAAGAAAAATTACAGCTGCTCGCGAGAAAATATTCCGTTTCATCGACAAATATATGTCAGCAAAGCAGTATATTTGTCTGTTGGAAGCGGCAATTTTTCTCCAGTACGCGTGCTGCAACTCGACAGGTTTTTTAAACGTTATTCACTAACGATTAATGCAGTCCGTTTAATTGATTACCTTAATTATTGCGTTGAGAAAATTAAATTGTATGAATTGAATAGAAATCAATATATCTCAATAGCTTATCAGTTGAGACAAGTCAATTTATAGTATTACGATTGGTTAGAATATACATTAGGTATACTATATTTTCAATAGGAATAAAGGTTATGTATGAAATCATAAAGTTCCAGTTACTATTCGCGTTGTTCCCGTTACGGTACGATTTTCTAAGGGTGCGCATTCATTTCGTATTGACAAGTTGTCTGGTGATGTTTTATACGACGGGAAAAGGAAAACCATTTTACTACTATATATATATATATATATATATATATATACATATATAATTAAGAACAAAAAATCCGACGCTGCAATTATCTGGAACAAAAACAGCGCGAGCAAATGACGGAATCGGCTGATAATCAAAATAGCAAACACGGCGCGACGAAGTTACAAAAAAAGAAGAAAAAAAAATGTAGAAACATTTCATCGATCAGCCGTGCAGGCCACTTCGGTAGGCCGTCGAGGTGACAATTTGCACAGACGCTTTTTGCATTAAGAATAATCTAAAACAAGACAGAATAGAAAAAAAAACACGCTCGGCAAATAAACCTATGAACGGTCGCATCCTAATGAAGGCGCAGCAAACAACCCCCTGAAAATGGTGTACGTGACTTCGTTAACGTAAACTTTTGAGCAAGGACGACAAGTGAGCTTATCCAGCATCGATCGGATCGGCGACCGGTACTGGAATTGGCTTTGTGCGTGAAACCGCCGTACGTTAAGCCGAAGCGTGATTTTTTGCGCGCGGTCCTTACTTCGCTTCTACGCCGATTCCGGAATCTATCCGCGTGAATATGGCACGATGTGACATTGACATTTTCAGGTGCATCGCAAAAAAAAAAATGATAATCATTATCAACACGAAACTTAAATAAGGAAGTTGTATTTAGGTCACGCCTTTTTGTCACGTCTGCGTCGTTTAAGGAAATGTACTGGTTTTAATAATAACGCTGAAATAAGTGGAAATTTGTGCACGACTGTATGTAATGGACGGGCTGTCGCGATTTTCTATTTAAGAAAGGAAAATTGTGCGCGCTTGATTGCAAAATTTAAATATTATTATATTTGGATCAATGTGGGTGGTGGGAGGGGGGTTGAATGTATGCACGATTTAAGCCAATGTGTATAAAGGAAAATTCGAATAAAATCATTCCAATATTTTATACAAGATTTTATAATTCGTGTGCGTATTTGTTCGTGGATATATACGTGGATCGAGAATGAAAATTGAATATCCAGATGTGTTATTGAAAGAAGAAATGATCTTGGTCAAAATTTTTTTGCTATTAACTCAAATGATATGGGGTTTTTTTACAAACAAATATGGTGTCGTTTTTGTAGGTTTTATATATAGAATGTTCAATCATTTCTTTGTAATTATATATACACTGTCATTTATCAGTCGATCGCATTAATAAAACAGTATAATATAATGTTTTTAATCAGACAATTTACACAGAAAGTACCGATCTGATTAAAAAAGTTGTTCTTGATTATGGTAATAATAAATATTAAAGACTTTCAAGTCACTTGTATATCGATATTAATATTGTAAATAAACATCACTGCCTTCGAAATGAATTTTACTATTATAACGATAATGGTAATTAATATTTATGCTTTTCGAATGATATATTTCATTAATGCTTTATTGAACCAATTACGTGGCAAGTTAAATGTAGACTAATTAATTTGTATAATTAATTAGACTCATAGCCTCAATAATGACATTTTTAAATATTATAACTAATTGAATTAACAAGCACAATATGAATAGAAGTTTATGGAATATATTATCTTTTGAAAAAACTTCTATTCAAGTATGTATTTCGAAACATTTGTTTCTTATTTTCGTGAAAATTACTATCAATCATTCTAGAATGTTATAAATCCTACACTGAAAAAAATAATCTTACAAATTTTACCAAACTAGATAATAAACGTAGGAAAAATAGGCAAAAATGTAAATATTATGATAAATTACGG
>JABFQC010002208.1:0-16759 GCA_022817085.1 Psilanteris sp. ZL-2020
ATATTATATTATACACTGAGAAAAAAAAAATTTAACAATTTACTATATAATATATCAAAAGTGGACGATACATGAAAAAAGACAAAAATTACTACATTATATAGTAATTTTTCTTGTATTTTCACGTATCGTCCACTTTTGACATATTATATAGTAAATTGTTAAACATTTATTTTCTCAGTGTATTATTATATAATAATAATATAACGTTTAATTTTTCTCAGTGTATACTTACAACATTCTGTATGTTGTCACTTATATATCTTTTCATATATATATATTTATATATATTGTCATTGTCATTGCTGCGCATAACAAAAGGTTCGCTTCCTGAAATCCAAATCGCTAATTCTTACGCATCCCCTTTCCTTTCCGTTCTTCTTCGCGAAATTATCTCATTTAATAGTCAAAGAATTAGAGTTCAGGAATATTGGACGAAGTTGACAAATATATGTGTTGGAAAAGAGAAACAGTGACAAAAGAAATGATTGCGCCGACTTAATCTAGGTTACGCGTTTTGCCAACAGAAGAAGACGGATTCGATTAAAGTTATCACTCGCGGATAACGACGGCATTGTGGCGTGTTTGCGCGGTTTGATAAAGGTGCGAGAGCGCGATTATCGAATTGGTTTAACGGCCGCGTTGGCCGGCGCTAATTTCTGATTTATTTAGTCTAAATTGCATCGCCGATCAATTATTGTGCTACAGTGGCGTTTATCAGTCGACCTTAGCCGCTTATTAAATCAGTTCCAATTCAAAGGAAATGGATGTCGAGATACGCTCGCGAGCATGTACGATGTGAGATTAATTGAGCGTAACTCTCGGTTCCGTCGAGAAACACGCTTCGGGATATATATATACGCGCGTCAAAGGATCGAAGCGTTTCAACCTGATGCCCCGCGACGATTTCTGATTTCTGATTGTCAGTGCGGCACACCAAGAAAGTACAAGAAAGTCTGTCCAAATTGTCAAAATGCGAGCATGGTGGTTGAATTCCCGCGCGATTTCGACCATCACGGTTGTATGCAAATATTTTGAGGTTAACTTTTGCAAACGATTTCATTTGCGATTTGTTGATATCCATAGGGAGACGCGATTTGCAATTCTGAAAGTTTAAATAATATAATTTGTTAGCGCGAGTTTGGTGGCATTCGTGTGTCCAAAAGCGTTCATTTTTAAAAATTTACTCTCTAAATTTGAATCAGTAAAACTCACTGAAATCAGTACAGATTTCATTAGATAATTTCTATTAAAAATGTCCGTGCCAAAACAGCGCTTTGATGCAATGTTTGTCAACAAAGAATGATTACCGTTAAAACACAGTAAAAATATAGGGAAATCAAAGTAATGTTTACGATATTTAGGGGTCATTTTTACGTGTTGACAAACATCGCATCAGAATACCGTTTTGGCACAGTAATTTTTAATAGAATATAATATAATAGTGTAGAATATACACTGAGAAAAAAAGTTCATCAAAAATTACTATACGTGTAACAACGCGGACCTAAAGACAATATGTAACATTATTTCATAGAATTTACGAACAAAAATATTATGCATCTGAAAATACTTTACTGGAAAAATTCTAATACTTCTAATAATTATATACACAGATAGCTAGTAATTAATTATATAAATGTTCTTTCCGCCAGCGTTTCGAGAGAATATGGTATAATTGATTAAAAATACAGCAATTTTCATGGGAACTTTTTTTCCAGTGTATATGTATCATATATACATGTTTATATATATATATATATATATCTTCTGTGTACAAATGCGATTATCTGCTCAGATGATAAGAATTTGAAAAAATCATTGCGACCAGACTATTTTGATTAACTATTTGTTCAATTGAACTTTCATTGTGCGTCGTATTATTTATCTAATTATATTCATCTACAATATCATTAATCGATTAGTATCTCGTCTTTGGTTTCGAATCTCGAATTACTCTCGGCGGAGTGCATAATTAATAGTAGAAGTGACTTCGGATCGTCATTTTGTTACATTAGATGGCTATCGATTTGCACCGCGTAACCGAGTAATTGTTCAACGATTCGATATAACTTTATTGCACCGTGAAAAGAGAGTGCGGACTAATGAAAATGGAGCGAACCCGCGGTGTCGTTCAATTTGTCTGCGTTAAACATTTCGTTAAAATGACAAGGCCATATTGCATATATTTATATAACGCTCGCTATGCGTTTCCGTACGGCATCGAGTCGGCTTTTGAATAATTGAAATTGCGCTCTATATACGGCTTATTTATTTTTAACGCCGAGTTTTTTTTTTAGTTTTTTTTTATTAATTTATAACTGTAAGCAACAAATCAACATATTAAACGTAATTTCGGTACGCAATGCTTGCATGTTCATCTTTGGCATAATAATATGAAAAATGCGTGTTGAAGAAGAAGATTGAAATTAGTATTAGAATTTGGATAATAAAAATGCGTTCTATACACGGAAAAAAATAATCCGGAAAAAATTACTTTATAAATAGTAACACTGAGATATAGTTGAAAATACTATAAAAGTATTATATAGTGTAGTAAAAAGATCAACCCGCATAATAATGTATTAATATTATGAAGATTTTTAATATATAATATAGTAATTTTTAGTATTTATTTTTCTCGTTGTATAAACTGTTCTTATACGATTCGATTAATTATATGTTTGTATAAAACTTTTGTCTATGTTAAATTATATATATGATGTTTCTATGCATATATATTATATGAAATTGTAAATAGCTTAATAATTTTGTTAGTAAATCTTTATAACCGTGTAATGAAAATGCAGTAAAAAGTGGAAAAAATATAACACAAGAAAGACTTTAATCGAACTACGCGGAGAAAAAATATTTTATTAAAAAATTATGATATAAATAGGTTAACGTGGGTAACTATTGAAAATTATATAAAAATTGCAGTACCGTGTAAGAAAACCTGCACTATGTAATTTTCATAATTCATTACAGTAACCGACTTGAAAATAATAAATATATATATATATCTATATATGTAAACAGTAATTTTCCCCAGATTTTAAACAATATTTTATTGCTTCGACTATTGATATTGTATTTCTTAATATACATGTTAATCCCACACATATAATACACTGTTTACATTTACAGTCGCAACAACTGTACTTCAACAAATATAAAAGATCAAACTCCCGAATAAACAATCAAAATTACAATAATAAACCGAAGAAACGAACGCGAAGGAATAAAAATAATCCTTGAATAATAAGGAATAATCCGGAGTCTAGCGGGAGCATAGCGCGAATTGCGCAGTATTTTTTTCTTTTTTTTCCTTTTTTTTTCGGCAGACCGGGAGGGTGGTAGCAGACAGGGTGTGGTCGCCCTTGAACCTGTCGGTGAACGAAAGTAAACTCTTATCTATCTCCTCTATCCCCCGGTCGACCGTCATTTTTCAACCGCCTCCCTTTGCACGACTTTTACTTTTATCTCACTCGTTAGAGCTTTTGGATCACGATAGGATTGTCTAGGTGCGAAGTTGACTGTACTTAATTACACGCCACTGTTTATTTATACGAACTCACGCCGGACTCGTCGAGCGACCAAATTTCATTTTCATATTCGCCATATTGCCATTTCGTTCGGCACAATTTAATGACAATCATTTCGTTGATAAGACAGTATTATCGTAAACATTATATTTGAGTATAATTTTCACGTTCATATATATACATCATGCATAACTCATATCCGGTTTCTGAGATTTTTAAAGCGGTTTAATAGGCGATTAATTTCATCCCGACTTTAAATTGATCTCGACACTTTATTAGTTTTTAAAATAAATATAAAATGACCCGAAGTCATTATATTTATATATATATATATATATATACATATATTATGTATATATCCAAAGACCAATTCGATAAAATCTACCCGTTGGAGTCACGAAAACGTTAAAGCAATTTTTCGTCGCGAAGCAGAACCAGTGATCTGCCGTTGGGAACGGCGAAAAAAAGAGACAGGAGCGTACAGCCGGGTCGACAAACGGGGCACGCCGGATTGTCTCGAAGCGTCTTCAAACGAAGCCCAAAAGCCGCGCTTTAAATGCAACAAGCTTTGAGCTGGGTTTGCGAGCATATGTGATTAATATTACGAACACGTGTAACGTCGTCGCGTGTGGCACGAGCAATCGCGCGCGTATTACCCCCTGACTTACGTCCGTGCGTGATATCTATTTGCGCGCATGCACCATCGATTTAAATTTGTCGACTCGCGAACGCGCGATATTTATTTATACGATTAATTACGATCCGATTCGACATGCGTATCTTTCAAGGCGCGAAACGTCACCTCGCAATTCTCGTATTGCGAGTCATGTGACGCTTTTGTCAAATCGCGATTTATTTCGATTCGTCCTGTTCAGTCCGACGCATTGCCGAGCACTTTGTACATGCATTAAAAATTACTGAAAGTCCAGTAGATATGATTAAAAACACAGTAATTTATGGACAAAACAAAATTCAGTCAGAAAATAAATACGGAAATTTTACTGTAAACATTGGTGACTTTTTGGTTTATATTTATTTATATAACATTCATCGATATTTACTGAAAATTTCGGTAATTTCTATAACTGAAATTTTGTTTCGTCCGTAAGTTACTGTGTTTTTAATAACGCTTACCGAACTTTCAGTAATTTTTAATGCAACATTTTTCTGCGTGTATTGCGCTGTAATTATATTTTAGTTTCGCGTTTTTATAGTTATCTATAACTTAATTCCCACTATCTCAACGAAGTAATAAAAATAACGTAATTTGTTTATGTTACAGGTGAGTACCAAGACACAATAAAGTTCTTATTATCCATCGATATTGGTAAGTCAATCAGAATTATACTTTGTATAATTATCGGCGCGAATTATCGCCGGATTGTCGATAACGAAGCAGTAATCAAGTATTTATCAACTGCATAGGAAATTGTTAATCAGTGAAATTAGATTATCAACCGAATTGATCGCTTTCGGCGGTCAAATAATAATATTAAAATTCATCATCAATTTATAAAGCTCGTCGTTACACTTTATAACGTCTCCGAGATAAACGCCCTAATTATATGACTCCTCTCTCTCTCTCTCTCTCCCTCTCTTTTTTCTTGCCTTTTTTTCCCTTTCTTTCGTTTTGCTCTCTCTCGCTCCCTTTCATTCTTTCTCTTTCTTCTTCTTTTAAATCACCAATCAAAGTCACACTACCACATTTGCATCAAAAAGTAACGAATATCAAAAACTAATATAACCCCGCAGATTATTGGCACAACCTTTTTCGCCGATAACGCGCTTATTTCCGAATTCTTTTTGTACTTCTTAAACTCGCGCGTTACGAGGAAATAACGCTTATCTCTTTATCGCTTTCAATTACGGAAGAAACGAAAACAATTGCACAAAAGTCGAAACTTTGTATCGAACGACAATTGCGTGCAAAAATCGGCCGAACGTAACGTCGATTCGTCGCCGTCATATCTCGCGTTCGTTTAATAATGTTATTAAACTGAAATGTTATTTTCCGTAAAATCTACTGATAACGGCGAATCTCTTCCTCGCCGAGCAAGTTTAAGGCGACGAAGTTTTGCGATCGAAATATCACGTCGCTCGCCAATCTCGGGTCTAAGGTCTAAGCGATGCACTTTATTCGGCGAGATAAAAACTCACGATCGTTTCGGGCAATGTTGTCAGATTTTAGGACCATTTTAGGGCAAGCGTATGTTGACAAAGGCGGTGTCACGCGGTTCTCGGGTGCGCGCCATTCCGGACGAAAGTCATTATCAGAGCCGGCGCGATCGATTTTTGTTTAATTAACGATAACCGCGGGTTCATTTGCGAAGGTTAGGTGCTCTCGAAATTCGAACTCCAAGTCGCACGAGGAATATCTGCAGCGCTGCAGTATTGCTGAACCAAGCAATAAATTTTGTTGCACCAACGCGAATAACGATTGATGACATATGTATAAAAATTTTTTTTTTCTTTTTGTCCATGTGATTGACGGAACCGTAAATTCGTGTTGTCTTCGAATAGAAGTACGCACCGGAATGCCCCAATTTTTGACATTTCTACAGATCAACGCGAGAATGATTTTGGAAAATAAATGGCTTGATAACTTTTATGATGCGACACGTTCGAAAGTGACATAATAGTATTGTAAACATACTTAATGCATTATATAATCTGACGTCGAAATTTGTTAAGCCCGTTATATTGCTGTTAATAAGTAATTGCATTTATCAATCGCAAAATTAAAGTATAGGAATACTTGAAGATAAAGTATTTTCACATTCGCGCAATCTCGAACTCGCGTGTAATGTTGAAAGTATTATTTTGAATCAGGATTTTAAGTTTTTGCTGAGAAACGAATAAAATATGTAAACAGGTATATAAACAAACTTGTAAAGTAAACAAACAAACGTGCCTTTATTCTAATAATATTTATTTCTTGTGTTTACATATTTCTTATTTATTTATTTGTATGTAAACATTCAAATTTGACCATGAAATATAATTCGGGTACGTTTTATAATTTGAAATTATATGTATATTATGAATGTATAATGTACAAACCGTTTATTTATTTCAAATTAATACGTATACATTTTAACATATTTCTTTGTCAATGTTACAATAAGACAATATGAATATTGTAATACATTACAATAATAATGATATGGCGCGTTTAATAAAATTCTGTTGCTTCCCCGTTATTAATTGTACAGTTCAATAATGGTAAAATGTTTCATTTGCAACGCACGTATAATGAAAACAAACAATGTATCGTTTATATCAGTGGGTTATTATCAGTTTTTTGTACTTTTTATTAACCGTTAGATGAATTGATGATATTCACGTATACGTAAGGCTAAATTATACTTGAATGTTATACTCCTTTTTTTTGTTTCTCATTTTTTGCAACGTTTGTCAGCACGATATACTGATTTATGAAAACATTACGTTAAACCACGTTTCATTTAATTCAATTTATTTCAAGAAATAATAACGAAATTCCCTGCTTTCTTGGCGAATGCATTGCAAGCAAAATTTCGTAGTTTTCTTTTTCCTTAGGAATATATACTATTCTTTAATATATATTTTTATTTACAATATATATATGTAAAAATCACACGATATATAAATATAATATATATATATATATATATATATATATATATATATTGTTACCGATTTTAAAGGAATCATTTATTCGTGAATACGAATGATCGTTTCAAAAGAATTCCTAGGATTTTGGCGTGCAAAAAATGCTTGCAACTGGAACTGTAGGCAAATCATTTACCCGCAGATTCATCCATACCGTTGTCACGAACTTCGCCACAGGTGCTATAAGATTGACCATCTTTGGCTGAGCTGCTTGAAAGCAACCAAACGATTTTATGCTCGATCCTTCAGAAACTCCGAATCTCGAGTTATTTAAACGTGTTTTCAAGCTTCAGATAACTTAATGATTCAATTTTGTTTTGTTGTTAAAATTGAAATTTGGTCTATTTGTTTCCTCTTTTATTTTTTTCTTGTTCCATTTTGTTCTTTGCATTTCGTTTTTTATGCAAAGAGTCAGTCACAATTGTACGAGAGACGTCATAAAATACCAATGTTCCATAAACTGTTGTTGCATTTAGATATTGCTCTCAGGTATGATTTATTACTGGCTCCGGGACATCTTGTAACTTCTCGGTTTAAGTATTACACTGTATACATTCAGATTAAAAGTCTGATATATATATACATATAGTCTACTGCCACAAAAACCCTGTGGTTCATTCAGCATAACCTTTAACACCTTTGCCAATGTAAGAAAAGTTGATATCTGTTATCGCAAAATTTATTATAGCCATTTCTTTCTGCGAATATTCATAAACCGCGCAAGCCATAAAAATAAATCGTTCGAAATCATTTTTTAAATCAATACAATGTGAAGTCATGCAAGTTCGGCATTTATTTAAATTATTTAGCGATGGAAATTCACTTTACTCCTGAGAAAGAAAGTGTTTCAAATTTTAGAGCAATATATAATATTAAACTGGAAAAGTAAACTATAATGCTGGTAAAATAACAATTATATATGCTTTATCTGATAATATTCGAAATTCTTATATTTTTATTGATCATGTGTTTCCATGCCATGGAAAATTAGTAAGTAAACTAGAAATCTTTTGAAACGTATCTAAAGTAAGAAACTAAATGAAATAATATTTCTGAACTATTACATTTTTACTGATATTTGAAATTTATAAAATAGGATTCATGTTTTGTATTTTTTGACTTTTGTTTTACAAATTTCGTGCGCAATTTTTTACCAAAATTAACACCAAGTTTCAACGATTCCTAATGCATACAATTTTTAACTTAAATGCATTATTATTTCATATTATTATTATTATTATTATTGTTATTATTATTATTATTATTATTATAAACTAATAAGATATTATTAGTATCATCCGATCAAGAAAAATATGATGCTTATTTACTGATATATACAAATTGGTACTTTCGTGAAACATGCGCACGTGTATGAATTTTGTTGTTTTGATTAATATAACTTCGGAAAATATGTTTAAATATTCGATCATTCCATTTATCTGATTTTCATTGTTTTCGTTCTATAATAAAGTATTAAAAACTACGTCATTTATAATTTATCTCGCAAAGAATTTGTTTAAATAATTTAACTTTGCTGTATTGTTCTTTTGTTTGTTGAACTTCTATATCATAAAGACTATATATATTGTACTACAATTGTTTATATACAAACAACAGTCACGATTAGGTTAAACTATACATATATATTCGTAATCTATAACATAACGCAGTGATCATTAAAACAATTTTTCTCTCGGTTATAATTTTTGTTTAAAGATTTCAACGAAATATGATTTTAATATACTTTCGACTGGTGCATCTATAATCATAATTATAAACAAAACAGAAGATAAAAACGGTTAAATTCGTTTTATTAAAAACAATAATAAACCATAAGCAATTACACCGCGTTTAATCACGAAATTACTAGTTTTTTGTCGGGAAACGTGATCTGTGTTTTGACGCTGCTTCAATATTACTTTATTACTTTGCGGCGTTGGGAATAAATAAAAGTTCGTGGGTGCTCTGAAAACATAAAATTCGAATACTTGTTGAAATAATTAATTGCCTCAATAAATTGGCATTGCAGGACGTCAATGAAAACGTTCATAATTTGTTCGCTCAAAAAAGCGACACATATTTGATTTCGTTATACTGAGAGAAATAAATGACGAAAAATTACTATTGATTTCTTTAATTTGGAATCATCAGAGAAAAAGAATAATATTTACTGTTTTTAAAACGAAGAAGTACGTCTTATACTTAGAAAAATACTACTTTATCATAATATATTACTTTTATATTATACTTTTATAATAGTAAATATTATGATTTTTCTCTTATGATTCCAAATTAAGCAAATAAATAGTAATTTTTCGTCATTTATTTCGCTCAGTATACACTATACCAAACAATTTCGATTACTTAAAAAAAAAAAATTAACAAAAATCAACAAAGAATTGAAATCAATTACATCGAAAGTACTTTTTCTCGCGTGCAGCATGAGGGGTTACTCTTTTTTCTCTTTCTCTCTCTCTCTCTCTCTCTCTCTTTCTTTTGTGTTCTTTTTATCTCTTGTTCAGAAATGCAACATTCGAAAGGAAAACCGGAAACGTGTCAGGAGACGGAGAAAAAGAAATGAGATTCGCTCGGTGTGCATCCTAATTACGATATTGACAGTGAAAACATTAATGATAGATCATATTCTTTTTGTGCAATGAAGCAGGTGGCGCGAGGAATCGAGGCCACTCGAATCACTAGGTGGATCGATTCGTTTTTTTTCCATGCGTGCATAATTATTGAATAGAAATAAAAAGTCCGACGTAACGTTCGATTTGCAGCATCGAAATTTGTCATTAATCATTTACGCGTTCGTTGTTATTTGTTTTGATATTGTGTGTTACGTGATAGTGTTTATCAATTATTCATGTTTGAGAAAACAAGAGCTGAGAAAGTTCGGAGCATATGAATAATAGAAGTGACTACGATGTGCAATTTAAACATTACGCGGTTGGGTGTTCGTAAAGTGAAATAGCGAAAAAGCTGTAACGAGGGCTTGGGTGCATGTTATTAGGAATTATGAGTGAAACGGGATTGGTTTTACTTTTTTTTCTTTTTTTTTCTCGCTCTTTTTCGGTTTGCTTTATCGCGGATTTGAGTTGCTCCTGTCCAGACACAGAACGAATTGTGTTATATCGCAATGGGGATGTAACATTTATTTCTTCACTCTCGGAAAAGCAATCTTTTTGGCGTACATCGTGCACGCTTCATGAAGGACATAAACATATAAACATAGGACCAAAATATTATTACGCCAATAGGTCAACGTTTGTTTATTTCTTTTATTGCTTTGTTTTCATCCAATTCGTCCGTTGTCTTAATGTTTTCCTTTTTTTCCACGTAATTTCAATAAATAAACAAGACTATTTATTACGCAAAAAATGTAAACATCATTTATGCTTATTATTCTATTCTACATCTCGCATTTCGCGTTCTTTTCGCCACATCGGAGAACAAGACAAATATCTTCGTCCTCTGCGAAGTAAATTCCGTTATTCGGAACGTGACAGTCGCGGTAATGAGAAAATTGTAATCTCACAAAAATACTCGCGCAGAAATATTCACGCCCCGCGAGCGTATAACGAAAATGAACTGCAAATGCGATTTCGCGTCGCGTTAAATTCGCGACAAAATAGAAGCGCCTTATTTTCGCGAGGCTCAATAAATCGATCGCGTCGCACGGAAACTGTCTGAATATCGTCCTTGCCAGCTTCTCGACGTTCACATCTCGGACGTCGGATCGTTGCCCGCGTGCCGAACTGGGACGCTCGGCAAACGTTTCTCAGCAATTAAAATATATTTAAATCCGAGCGCGCGAGGCGGAAACACTTTGACGCGCGGGGCACGTTGCTTTTGCGCGCGCAATCCTGACGGTAATTGCTCGTCGATCGTGCTTTCCGCGCCCGTGACTGGAGGAGCATCGATCCGGATCTTCGTGAATCTTTCGACTCGAAATTACACGCGGGGCTCGTAAAACCCGACGCGGCTCGCACGCTCGTGTACGCCGCGCCGCGCACCTGGACGGACCAGCGGTCGAGCGCGGTCCGGCGCGTTCGCGTTTTATTATTATTTGCACGACGTAACGCAAAGTTCCAGGCTCACTTTTCTCACGATGATGCAAGACATGAAAGGGAAAAGGGCAGATAAAAAAACAAAGCGGCGATTAAGGGCGGGATCGTGACCCCGCGCAACCTATTCCACCCCCGACGAAGGCAACGCTTTCCGTCGCGCTGTTGCGTCATAATTAACGACGCAATTATTTCGAGCAAAACGCAGGGCTCGTCGACGGCCCTCGCTGTGACCAATTAAACGGTCGTTATTAACGTGTCGGCTGAGTTGTTCGGTCGTTGCCGATGCGAAGTCGTATTGACGCGCCGTGAAATTTCGACAATTCGGGCGGAAATTCGAAACGAAGAGAAGCGTCTTGCGAAAGAGAGCGCGCTGAACAAAGAGCGAATTTTACCATTGCCGTGTTGGCAAATTTTATTGGCACAATATATTTTGACAGTAATCTGGTAACCAGTGCTGTGCCGGAATTGGGCCGTTTGTTTAACTCTGGCATGGTCCGGGTGGGGTTATTTACAGTAGAAAATAATTAAATTAAAATTTTTTATTTTCTGACGAAATAGACGGTTCTGTGTGCCATTGGCAAGTATTTGAGTTATATCATTAAAATTGGGCGTTTCGACATGGCAGTGCGATCAACTATCGATAAAAAGCCTTTTCAGATGGATCACGAAAAAGTATTTTTTTGCCGTTTTATGAAAAAATCTAAAGAGGTATTCATTTCAAAAATAAAAATTTTAGCCCAAAAATTAAAATGCTTCAAATTCTATCAAACTTCGCATATCGACAGATATACCTATTATAAGTATGAAAATACTCCAAATATTGAGTTAAAAACCATGTAAAGTTAAAAAGTCTAGTATGAAAATTTGAATTTTTTTAATAAACAGACGTTTCACCGTGCTATTTGCAAGTAACTCGTTTATATCATTTAAAAATCCGCGTTTTAATCTCGCAAAGCAAGCAGAAATCGATAAAAAGTTATTTTAGATCGTTTACAAAAATGTTATTTTTGTCCATTTTTTGAAAAAATCGAAAGGGATAAACCTTTCAAACGATGCACATCGACCAGTAGACCTATTATAAACATGAAAACATTCGAAATAATGATTTTAAAGTCAATTAAAATAGAAAATGACGAAAGTGAAAATTTAAAATTTTTGCATGAAATAGACGTTTCTGCATGTCATTTTCAAGTACTTCAAAAATTTCATGTAAAAATACGTCTTTACACATGGCAATCGAAAAAAATCGAAAAGGGTATACTGTAAAAATGAAAATTATAGCCAAAAAATGAAATTCTTTCAAATTCATTCAAACAATGCACATTGAGACTGATACACCTTTCATTAACCTGAAAATCTTCTAATAAATATATTGAATGTCATTTAACGTATGAAATAACTAAATTAAGATTTTTAATTTTTACACAAAATAGACGTTTTTGCGTGCCAATTGCAACTAATCCGATTATAACATTTAAAATTAATCGTTTAGACATGACAATGCGACCAATTATTAATAAAAAGTTATTTCAGATCGATTGTGAAAATGTCATGTTTTGCATTTGTTTGGATCCGTCATAGTTGCTTCTTTTATTTTTTTAAATGTGTACGATACATTTCGCCAACACAGAATAACGATGTTTATTCTATATTGGCGATGAAGTCGTTTCAACATTGATCAGATGTTGGTTTGTGGATGTCGCTTAAGAACGTCGTCAAAATATTGGCAAAATGATAGATCGGACATTGAATTATTATTGGCTATCGACAGTCGTCAAGCAACGTCGATCAGACGTCATTTTTCCCGTCAAGTTGTTAGTTCCTGTACAAAAAATTTAGTTTTATAGTGAAAGAATTAATTTTTTGTTAGTTAAAGAATTACGATTACACAGAGAAAAATTTCTGGTAACGATTACCAGAATTTATGGTAATTGTTACACAATTGTCTTTGACATCATCATTTCGGTAAAGCTAGGCATGTATTACTGTAACGACTTCCAGAATTCTAGTAATGGTTACAAAAATCTGCTAATGTATACAATATAATATGTTCACCATAACCAGAGTAGTATTATCAAAGATTTTTTTTCTCAATGTAGGATTTTCACTTGTAATTAACAGAGAATTCTAATTATTGAAAGGATTTAATAAATAAATTTTTAAAAAAGTTATAGTATATAAACATTAATATTGATTTTCCTTACGCTTCTACAAATTGATTAACGTAAATTAATATAAAAAAAGTAAGACTATACACTGAGAAAAATTATATATGAAAATTTACTACTTATAATACGAGCTTGGACTTTTAAGCGAAAAACCGTGGAATTTACTATGTTTAGTAGTAATATTTTCAGATAAAGCAGTAAATTTCTACGTAGAAAACGTAAATTTTTCTGTTAAAAGGACCAAATTTTATGATTTGTTGCTTAAAAGTACAAGATCGTATTATAAATAGTAATTTCTCATGTTTGATTTTTCTCAGTGTAATATAGCCTATTCAAAGATATTAATACAAGTCCGATTAGTTTTTTGTGGTTTATATTGCAATCTTTCAAAAATCTTTCTTTCGAAAATCAAATTAACACGTACTATACGACTACGTTGTTCGCATCCACATGAATTGAATAATTTGTGTACTAGTTTTATTTTGAAATAACAATTTAACTAAAAACATAATTTTCGTCAAATTAAATATGTACTACGACTCTGTTTTATTATACACGAAAAGACGTCAACGTATCGTATTAAAATTAAATAATTTTACTGCAAATAGATACAGTATGTTAAAATTGATTTTATAAAGAATAATTGGATTTTTGTACGAAACTTTTATTAAGTAAATGATGTATTGGCACGTTAAAATATGAATTTTCCTCTGCAATTATTACTAATGTCAAAATAGATTTTGATTTGATATTAAAATGATTTAAATGTAATGAATCATGCAACTGAGAAATAATTTACTAAGTAAATCAGTCAATAATAAATCATTTTTTAATATGGTAACTTTCAGTTTAATTTCTATCGAGTAATACATTTTTATTTTCAGAAATTATTTTTTTACGACAGTTTTTGAACCTACATTGTTTTATTGTTTTCACTATATATTTATTCAATATTACACTAAAATGCGACGTGGAATTTATTATTAATAAAATGTTATAGGTTACACTAAGACAACAATTATTTTAAGACGTTATTATAACCTTCAATTCAGTTTGATGAATCAGAAAATTTGATTGTCATTGGTATTGTATTAGTTAATTTTAATTTAATGATTCTCCGCCTTGCAACTGGATTTTTTGCCGTTGATATTTGATTATGATTAATTACCAGAAAGCAACAAAACTTATCTAATTAAGACAATTCTTGTTTCGCGTGGTGTGATTTTTGAACATATAATTAGTAATTGTGACACGAAAAGGATTTTTTGTACAAAAAAATTTTACGTTCGTCTATAAAAGATCGTCGAGAAAACGCGTTGTTTTCTTGTATTATTTATACCGGAGTTTAAACGAAATCCATATAAACATGTCGGGATATCGCCCAAGAAAGGGACAATAAATGGAGCTTAATGGAGCACGACAGAAGGATTTGGGTCCTTGGGGTAGGACGAATACAAATCGCGTAAAGAATGACCAGACTAGGGGTAGGTCAGTGCATTACTTCTGCGCAATAAAATAAACCTAGAAATGTGTCCTTTAAACCGCCGCGCACTAAGTCTTAATTATCCTCCTTGATCCTAGTCGTCCGAACGACAGCAAGGTCTCTGAAGTTTGTCGAAAAAAATTCGTGACTTATTGAAGATGAATAAATTTGACATCTGATATCTTGTTACAAGTACTAAAGCAGAGACAAAAATCATATTCCGTCTTATCATAAAACATATATTGTCTGATGATAAGAGACTAAAATTACGATTGTCATATGAATTCGAAGTCACTTTTTTTCAGATTTGCTTTTATATTTTTCCGGAATCGAATTTGATTTCTCGGTGGAACGAATATATAGTGATTTATTCGTATTATTTTTGTTGCCAAATCAATCAAACTGAATGCGATGCAGCCAGTGGGTATATATAATAATCATTCGAAAGAATATATATGTCTGAAAATTGCATATATATGTATATATGTATATAATATTCAATCATTTTAATATAACATCTCACTTTATTAGAACTTAATAATAGAATATATATATGACTTTTTAAACATGAAGAAATCATGTTCTAAACATTTATTAGATATTAATAAATGTGTGTGTGTGTGTGTATATATATATATATATATATATAATAATTGTATTTAATAAAATTGTAGAATCAAAAAGATTTTACGTCTAAAATTAATCTGCCGCAATGCCCTCGGAACGATCTTATCTTTCATTTTTCACTCAGGATTTATTTAATTTTTAAAAATGCATCATTAAATTAAATTTTGTATATGATTTTACGTCACATACGAAAGCGTTTAAATCCACGCTCGACATGTTGATATCGATGCAGTAATCTAACACGTTTTGTTATTATCAAAAGCAATAAACCAACAGCGTATCACGAAGTTGCGATGCCAAATATAAATACAACACTCTCGCGAAAGTCACCTAACTGAAAACCGTCGTTTCATTTTGTCAACGAAAAAAGCTTACTTTTCGGAAACCTGGTCGTTGCTATATAAAACGGATTAAATTTGCGATATTTTAAATGAAATTTGCAATCCCGTAGATTTTACGTCTATCCAATCGCGTACAAATGTTACGCGCGACTTTACGCAACCGAATTCCAGAAGATCTCATCGCAAACGCCAAACAACAACAACAACAACAATTATAATAAAAATGAAAAGGGAAAAAAAAAGATCGATTACAAAAAACCGCGGCAAAAAATTGCCGTCGTCGGCGAAACAAAACCGCGATAAGCATCGCGAACTTAATTAGAAATTACTTAACGCAGAAGTAGAAGAAAATAAAAGTTGCGTTCGCAGTAAAGATTTTTATCCGAAACGTAAGGCTGCGCGATTCGTCGTATAGCGCGCGGCTTTCAGGCTGCAGCGATTCATTAACTTTTTGCACGAATTCGTAAGACCGCGCGGCGTTCAAAAATAGTCCCGAATCAGGACCAAAGGGGGGTCCGATCGCACACACGTCCCTACATATATATTTATACATATATAGGAAAACATCGCGTCGCTGTCGATCCGGATTGTAGAAACGCGCGGAAAAAGGCGCTCGCCGAATATTCGCTCTTTGCCGGGGGCTTTTTGTTCGCGCGCGCGCGGCCCGACCGGAAGGAGCGAGAAAGCGAAAGGAAACGACGCCTCCTTAAAGGTATATATGTATAACGGGAGGAACTGGCGCGCGCGCTCGCGAGCTTTCGCTATTTTTACCGCGGCGCATCGAACGGCCGATTTGTCGTTCGGCCGCGCGTCCGCGGCGGGTCCGCGCGGCCGACGCGACCGACGCCGCCGACGCCGACGTCGCGGAGCTATC
>JABFQC010002209.1:0-16752 GCA_022817085.1 Psilanteris sp. ZL-2020
CGTTAAACGACCGATGATAAATGGTATAGTTTTGTACGTACGGTATGTAGAAATATTTACGATTTTAATATGACAATGTAAACTTATACATTCGACATGTGTCACATTTAATGTGTTTGTTTATAAATCTGTTTTTAAATATATTCAAATTTTATTGACATAAAAGATATTCTATTCGTTTATATGTTTTATAAAATGCTTTTAACCTGATTTTAAAATCGAATTCAATTTTCATTTTTCTTATTATTTTATTTAAGAAATAAAGTAAGAATATAACTATGTGGAGTTTTTTTTTCTTTTTTATTTGTATTTATTATGCATTGTATATAAATATAAAACTATCGATCATTTTTGCAATGAACGAAAAATAACAAGCTTCGATTTCTGTTTCTTTGAATAAAGGAATCGAACGTTATAATGATATATATTTGGTTCGAACGAATACTTTTTATTTGAATGTTAATAAGGAAAGGAATTTACAATAAGCATGGTTATTATGACATTTTATAGATTTTTATTACATAACTTAAAAGATAATTTTGTACTCATTTATTATTGCTAAACTGAAATAAAAAATTAACAACAATTTATTATAACGTGGATTTATTATTGTAATCGGCATAAATAAAATGCGATATGTTATTATTTAAATACTATTGGAATATTGCTAATTAATAGTAAAACGTGAATAGTGAAAAAGTATTACTCTGTATACTTTTTGAATGTATACAAATCACGAAGAAAAATTAGTATTATCTAATACGAATACAACACTCACAATTATAATATCAATACCGAAAATAAAAGAATAAAGTGTATATTTGTAAATTTATTCATATTTTCAACCATTTTCAAAATTAATTATTATTAAATTATAATTTTAAAATTGTAAGTGCATTTAATATAGACATAAAAAAAGAGCGGTGTATACATAAAATAAGGAGAATATATGAAAGTTAGTTCTTGTTAGTTTTAGAAATAAAAATAACGCTGTTATTTGATTTCATTTTAAAAACAAAAATTTGTTTCTTTCATTCCTTGTATAGGATTTATATCACTTTGACCATAAAATTGGAATAATGTTATTCATAAAGATAATTTTTTCAATAAATATCATTTCTTATTAAAATAAAAAAAAATATTCGTTCTGTATTTATGGTTATTTTTCAATGCAAAATTTTATTATTCATATAAAGATTTTATAGCTATATAAAATAATCGGCTCAAAAATTCTTTATTATTTCATATTTTACTGTCATCAATATGCATAAAGTGTTAAAAAATAATAAAAATGAGTTCTATTTATATATTATATATAGCGTTTCACGGTGCACGTTAAAAATATTTCTGTTTAACGTAAATACCCCGTCGTTGCCTTTATTATAATTTTCCTATCAAAAATTTGAATTAATTGTCTTCTATTGTACACAAATCATTCCGCATTACTTACCATTCTATCTATTCTCACATCAATTTATATATTAATAGAATTATAGTCGCTCTATTTGCGGTGAAACAGCGATGAAATTGTATTAGAAATCGGGACAATGTATTTAAAAAGAATAAAAGTATAACGTCGAAACGGCTACAGTGACACCGCTCTATCAAACCAATCAAACACATTCATTTGAATTATCCACATATATTCACGAAAAATTGCTCCGCTATTAAAACAACTTTGATCTCATGTCGAAACTCACAGTCAACTCCAGACCAAAGACTTTTTTTTTTTTTTTTTCGAGCCTGAAAACGATCCCGTTATTCTCGTGTTTTGCTCGCTTTTTGCTGCCTCGTCCGACACGTCCGTTAAATAAAGATGTCGCGATAATGGCACGTTTTCTTCGCGGCAATCTTAATAAAGCATCGTGTTTCCGTAGAAGCAATAATTCCGTCTCCGGTGTATTTACCATAAGCGCTTTTGAAGGTGCGTCCGGAGACTGGGGACGCGCAACCCGGAGAGATGAATCTAAAGGTTAAGATGATAAGGACTGAAAGTAGGACAAAGGGTGGCGGACCCGCGCCACCGGGGCTGGTTACGCATTCGAGTTACTATGCTCTTCAGTGCAGATCCTCACAGATAAAGACCCTTGCGTCATTGTTTGAAAAGGTCGAGCACTCTTATTAGTTTGCGTTATCGGCACCAATTATTGCCTTTCGACTCGAGATTGCATCGAACGCCATTGTTTTCAGCGGATCGCGATTCGACGGGACGAATTAACGCGCGAGTTTTGATTCCCGTATTCTATCGGATAACGACGAGTCGGATTTCGTTACCCTTTGCGCGTGTAAATATGTAAACATGCGTCGACCGATGTATCGCGCGAGGCCATTAAATTTTGTTGGTTTTTTTTCTTCCTTTTTTCCGTTTTTTGTTATTTTTGGACGAGAAAATAGATATACACTGAAAGAACCTTTTCAGAAAGGCACCCTTGTTTGGATTGCGATCGGAATAATACGAAAACGAAGTTTACGGCTGAATCGGATTACCGATCGTCAATTTAATTAGCCGCTCTGTATGGCCAGCCTATTTTTGGCATCGTATAATCAAATCTTAATATAGTATGCACGCGTTCGAAAGGCAATCGGTCTTGTTTTTGAATCGCCAGCTTTAATTTCGGACTAGTTTCCGCGGCGAGAAATTTCGTTACGCCTCTGTAGATTTGACCCAGCTGTCAAATCTAATTTTTGTTATTTAGCATTGTAACATTCAAATCGATTGTAATATTGGAAAATTGATTATATTTGCGGCGGGACGCGCAAATTAAACAGTGGCGACACAACATCGCTTAATTATTAGAATGAGGATGAAGTAATAGTTCGGCGTTAACACAAAGATCACGTTGTTCAGAAATTGAATCGTAATTTGGAAAAGTGGGTTTCCGTATAGTAATGTCAAGTGCTTGTCAACGGGCTTTGCCTTCAATTAATTCACGCGTTAATTTAATGAAAATACGTCGGTGATTTAATTTAATCCAACAAATGTTTGCACGACACACGTCTCTACATTTTTTAATTAAACACTGTAGTTTTTCGGAAACGTAGGTCCGTACTATGAAGCATTATAAAAATGAATTAAACTTTACGTCAAAAAAAGGCGGACAAAAATTAAAAAAAAAAAAAAATGAGAGAGACCTGACGCGTTATAGTTGTCTTCAAACAAAGTGTGCCGACCACACCAAATAACACTGACGTGACGGCCACTTAATATACATTCAGGCCCTTTTACTGTAAGCTGACAAATCTTGAACATTTTTGTAATTTTGTGCCACAGATATGTCGAAATTACATAGTGGAAATATGAATAAGAATTCGCTCTTTGAAATGTATGCAGTTTATATAATATATTCATTATTGATCGTAATATATATTTATTATGTTATAAACTGCACGCTGAATTGAGTTTTTATACTGTTATGAATATCCAAATGTGAAACAATAAATTTAAATAAAAGGCTATTCTGGTAATATACATAATGTCAGTTTATAACTATATTTGTATAAAGTACAATTATATACAAGTATTATATAAAAGGTAAATTATAATTTCGTGTTATTGATACCAATATCATAATTTTATACAATTTTAATGTACTTCGTTTGTGAAAAAAAAATGTTAATTTACAACTTTTTAATTGCTGGCGTCAGTTAATGATTTCATTTACACTTACACAATTTTTGGTTGCAATTTATTAATTTCGAGTAATTTTATTTAACGTGCATTATTCTTTTATTGCGAAATTTAATCGAATAGTATAATTAATATACTTTATTTACATTTAACAAAGGTCAATCAGTTAACATCAAACTTGAAATACAATCTAATATTAAATTTAATATTGAATTCAGCGGAATGATTCAGGGAATTATTGTATAGAACCGAAGTTAATATTTAAAATCCATGGTAAATTGTTATGTCAATTTTGACATTTGATGGAATATTCAAATACTTTTCAAATGTCGAAACGTTAGAATTTTAATATAAATACTATTTTGAACTATAATTTTACGCGGAATAACTAATTTTATTAACACCTGTCATATATGTAGACGAAAATATCATTCTGAATGATCCTTTAAAGTTTAAGTATTACTGTATATGTACTTCGTAACAGCAATTTAGCTGGCGATGAAAAACTGTGTAAATATATAAAATATATATAGTTCGGTATATATATCACATTTTCTAATGTATAATAAGAAGGCTAATGGAATTTATAGTAACTCTGGGCATAAAATTGAATCAAAGTTGTGTTTAAAATTTGTCACCGTTTTCAATTTTGAAAATAATGTTTGTTGTCATACAAACGAGTCTAGATTTATAAAATAATAATTGATGAAACATCTATTTCTTTTCGGATTTCCTCCTCTAATTTGTGTTTTCGGAAATACTCGGCTTAAATATCTTTCGATATTTCAGCAATTTTCACACGTCACATTTTCTACTTCGTTATTCATGCAAATCTACAGAACGCACACGATGAGAAAATGGAACTGTCCCGCAAATTCTGCTTACGAGACAACTGCTTTCCTGAGTTTTCGGAAAATTTCGCATCTCACACACGTTTCGATTGAGCTTGAAGAAAAAGCCAAAGCCGATAGGAACAGTGCGGAAAAAAAATTAATGACACTTCAGCAGCATGAAAACGTAATGTTTTGCAAGTACTAGTACCGTTGAACCGCTTTCTCTCATTGGTTAGAACCCTCGTAACTTTTTATTATGATGTTTTTTCTGCTTGCTCATGAAAAGCGACAAAGAAAACAATTTCTATCGCGCTGTCGTAAAGAATGTTCCACGAAATAATATTTTGCTTCATTGTTTGGATCGCTAATGAATTTAGACATTCGCTTGAACGCCGAAATAATCAGACTCGGCGTTACCGAAAATTGAACCCATTATGCAGCGAAACAAACGAGGAAAGTTTGCATCGATGGGGTATAAATTTCGGACAAACTAGCGACTAATGTGCAAAAGCTTATTGGCAAAAACTGGGGTATAATGTGGATTGTGCGAAAATTGCTTTATTAAATTGGCCAACGTTCGAGCATCACGTATTGGATAAAAAGGCAAAAATGGTCGCCGAGAACAGCACGGACTATTGAATTTCGGCCATCAATTACCTTTTTCCGATGCTCAATAATGAACATATTGAAACTAGATTTATATCGTCGCGGAAATTATATAAAATCCATTACATTTGTTCTTACGGTTACAAAGACTTGTCGCTAAAAGAAACGCGAGCACCGCGATGCAATATTGGTCAAGATTTCTGACTGGCGAGAAGAGTTTTATGGTTTAAGTTTTTTTTCAAATTAGAACAATCATAACGGACAGGCAATTCAATTCCTTTTATTCAATTCCAAAGATTATCGAGGACAATACAATGACGACTGCTTTAGAAAGTTGTTGCAAAAATTACTGCATTATTGTAAAACTGCGGGCAATTTTGAAGAGAACGCTTGCTCAGGAGAGAGATACAATTACGAAACGTCGTGTATATATGTGAAAAACGTCGTAACGTCATTTCCTTTCTTACTTTACATAAACAACGCTGAAACCAAAACCAATTAGATTGCACAATTGGAGTAAATGCACCTGGCATATCGTAACAAGTTTTTCTCGGGATATTCTAGTGCTATCAAATTTGAAATCAAAGGATACACGTTTTGTTTATTCCATTCGCATGTAATATTTGTCGCGTTCGGACTCGACTGCTCTCGATAAGGATCCGATTCGAGCGATTAATGCATCCTCATAATCTTGCATGAATTAATCTCGAACTTGCGGGATGTTGAAACGAAAAAGAGATTATTAAAATATTTTCGCGAATCTCTTTGGTAATGTCGAAGTAACATCAAAGTTTTCGAATCGCGGTGCAACTTTTGTACTCAATATTTCACGTAATTCGCATTAATTATTACCGCGGATTCGCGCAAGTTTGTAGTATCGGCTAAGTTTGCTTTTTCACAATTATCGAAGTTCATAAATAACATTAGTTTTTCGTTTATAATAATGATTAAAAACTTATTCCAAGTCGTCGACGTCTGCGAGTTTTAAATTAGAAAAACGCAAGCGCTGCGAAAATTTTGCGCTCATCGAAGTTGCGGATTTATTAGTTCGTTTATCGGCGAAGTTTTGTAGTTAAGCACCGGCAAATCAATTTTGTTTTTTCGTCGAGCTCGAGGATGGAATTATTGTGCGACTTAATCAACCGACGTACGAAACGGTCTCCCGCGTCGCGTTTTACAAAGCCGATCGGCCTGACGGTAGTCAGCGATTTTCGTCAAACGACTGCGCCTGTCATCGGGAGGAAATCGTTCGGCACGCTTGATAATTTCGTGTAATCTAATTAACACGTTCTGGTCGCAGGTGACGGCTCCCGACTTCTTGATGTCGCAAAACATTTCATTATCGTTGACGGATGCGCGAGCGCGCGCGATAAACCGAGGGGTGAATTTTATTTACTTTTAGCGAATCGATCGAGGTCTTCGAGTCGAGAATTTAACCCTCCGCTATTCTCGTTTTATATGCGGTCTATATATAATGTACGAGATCTGACTCATGTTAATGGCATATATTATATTATATTGACATTTATGTCATGGACCGATACTCTGTTTTATTTCTTCCCGTTCTGCCATTAATTTGCTATTCATTACACAAACTTTCCGGAGCACGAAATTATTCAACTCCGCGAACGTTATTTGCGTCGTGTATTTTTACGCAACGAAAAGGCAACGCACGTTCGACAACAACAGCCGGCCGTAGTTTGCGAAGAAAACATTCGTCAAACATTCGCCATAAAAGTTGCATCGCAAAATAGAAAGGAAAGTAATTGAACGTTTACTTTGATGACAAAACGGATATGTTGTGATCTTGCGCTTGGCTTTACTCGAGTCATGCAGACGAGGAAAAATCAATCGTCAAACTAACAACGTGCGTTGCTTACTAACCGTACGAAACAACCGTATACGTAACAGCGCGCGTTACAGTCGATAGTTTTGAATTATGTCCGCGGCGTTAATACTTTTACTTTTGCTTCCGAATATTCTGTCGTTGCTTGCGCTCGCGCGTCCGCGCAAATTAATACGCAACGAAAAACACATTTTAAGAATCGCGAAATAACAGCCGCGGGCTTTGTTCCACATTTCCATCCGAGAGAATCGCAAGGTTAACGTTGCAATTTATAATCTATAGCTTGACACTATACCGTGGCGCCGAAGAATTTGCGGATTGAACTTTGCATTTAAATTTCACCGAACGGCGTCCTTTGAGATAAGTTTTTGCGCATTTGATTCCCGACAAACGGGATGGTTGAATTTACATTTAAATTTTGCGGCGCTTTTGAATTCACTCTCAACGTGATTATCATCGATGTCGCTGCACTTGTCGCGAAATAACATCGCTAAACGGATCATTGATGTTCGTCGAATAATGAGATTTGAGCGTTTTTTCCTGAGCTGTATACAACACGCGGGTATCTGCCCTTGTTAAAACGCTCGCATACACAAACAATCGCGAACGCGGACACACGCGTAGCGTAAATTCAGTCAGATGAATTGATCAATCACATTGATAAACCCGTACCACAAAAGCACAATGTTTTGAAATCGATGCACAGATTCCGCGGAAGATATTATTTATCGAACGAGTCGGAATCATTCTTGCAACTTCTATCAACGATGCCTGTCTGTCAATCAGATCAAATAATCGAACGAAAGTTCGATTAACATTCTTGGAAAATCAAACGAATAACATCCGTCATCTAACATTTGGAATGGTATTGCCATTATATATATAGATATATATATTTGGTAAATATTTGTTAATTCGCGCAGTGTCGTTCTGATAATTATTACGACGGGAATGAAGCGTTGATAAATTCAAGAGAAGCCATCACGACTGTAAACTACGAAACGAATAAAAATTGATCTGCCAAAATGCAACATTTACAAAACCCAGGCTCCGTGTATACTTGTTATACAGAAGAAACTATCACTTTAGATCACAAACAATTGCACCGTACACTGCAAAATGTATATCAATATTAACCTAAGACACTTCAGAACAGAAGAGGGCATTAAAACGAAGACATTTGTGTACTGGCTTTGCGATCCATTATTCAACTGGTTAAATTTAAAACAACCCACTCGGTGATCCACTTTCCGTCAAAGTATAATTTCTATATCCAGAGTCCTTCTCCCTAAATTATGTACGTTTCTGAAATTCCGAAGACAAGACTGTTTCGTGTGCACAGTGCGACACTGGACCTTCACAAACACCGATTTTTAATTACTTAATCTCGGGTTTATCACTGCGATTATCCAGACACAAGGGTCTTTCTCAAGGCGCAATCCTCGAAACAGAACGCAATCTCGAATGATTATCTCCCTTTGGCAATGGCACTCGGGAACCTCGGTATCAATTCCTATTAACGTCTAATACTAATTGGTTGCCGAGGAACTGCCGTGTTCACTACAACAGAACCGTTTCTGGCACCATCCCGGTTAACGTTGGTCGGGACCGGAGTGCCGCGCAAACAATAATTCGCTCCGTGATTTGCACAAAGCGGGTGGAACTCCTAACAAATTGGAATTTGCTCGACAGCGGCGGACCCCATTGCCGATCCTTGCACGTGCGAGTAATCCTTCGGACCCGGTTCGGTCGGCTCCTTACCTTGCTCTTGGTCCTCGCCTTTCCCGCACCGACACGGTGCCGCGCGGCATCTCGTCGCGAGCCCCGCACAAACTATCCACGGGCTCCAAACAGTTGGCGCTATTCACGAACATCCTTCCCATGTCGAGCAATCGAGCATCTTGGACGCGCGAACTAGTTCGTTGCAGCACTCGTGTAACAGATAAGACAAAATGAACCAGAATAGGTATAGCGGAGCGGCAACCACTATTATCTGAACGCCATAATCCCACTTGAGAAATCGACGCGGCGTGTCACGCCAACAAGAAGAACACGAAGAACGACGACGACGGCATGAGCACTCGCGCACGGCAATACCCACCCAGCGCCCTGGCGGCGTTATCACAGGTGCACATTTACACACGCGGTACAACTTGTCCCAGGAGATCGGCAACAAGCGGACGAATCGACAAACGAACGGTGCCGACGCGAAACTGCCGCGACCACGTAATACCGGTCGTCGTCGGGGTCGCGAGTTCGCCACTGGTCATCGACGGGTCAACGGCGTAACCTTTCGGCTGACCTTGCGTGCTATTTTGAACCTGTGAGCGTTCGGGCGCGTCGCAAAGGAACGTGTCCCTGAACGCGGCTCGTTCGGAACTGGCTCGCGATTCTCGGCGCCCCCTACACGCTCCCCCCACCATCGCGCTTCGATTTACGATCCCCCCCCTCCCCGGCGAGTGGTCCACCACGCGCCCCTAGCCCCTTCTCCCGAGCGCGGCACGCACTAGGCGCTAGGCCGCGTCCGCTATCTTCCGCGAGAGACACACGCTAGTTCGCGAGTGGGGATAAGGGTCGCGTGGCGAGCGCGCGCGCATGCGTGCGCGGGCTGCCCCCGGGGCCCCCCGCGGCCCCCGCCGCCGCGCGCAGCCCGTCTCGCTCACGCGCGCGCAACTGAGCACGAAAACCAAGCGGTATCTCTGTGTGCGAGGCTCGCAAGCGCAAGAGCGCGAGGGGCATTCATTCCACCTCGATCCGACCGCTACCTCCTGCTCCCTGCAGTCTCTGACCCCTGATCTCGCGCACTTCTCTTTTCTGCTTTCGCTTTGTTTTGCCGAAGATGCGTTTTACGCTGGCTTTCCGAGCGCCGATGAACACGGATTATAGAGCGTTTTGGCTTGTCGTACACGGCGCCGCCGGCGTGGCGCGCCGCTAACGCAGTTGTTATCTTGTTATTGTCATTATTGACGAGATGTTCAGCCAGCCAGTGTTACTCCCAAGGAACAATGTTTATTTAATGCGTCGATACGTTTGCAACGCCAGGAGCTTTGTTTCGAATGGATACGCGCGCTCGCACGGCAGCGGCCCGACTTATTCGCAGGCGCGACTTTGGCTCTCGCGTCACTCGGTCTGGCAAATAATAAAGGGATAAAGGCGTTCTTTGAGAACCTACGGAACGGCAATTAAAATGCCACGCTGAATCCATTACTTATTTATTGGCTGTTTAAATCATCCCTTTAATAAAACGGGTTTATTGTAAGAAAATATTACGGATTGTTTATTGTCTCGGGTTAATGTACGAAAAAGGTTTCGGATTTACAGGATTATCGACTCCAATCAAAGGCGAGGAAAAATTCATCCTGGTTATTATCCTCAAAAATTAAGACGTTTTATTATTTTCCAACGCAACTCATCCGCGTAATGTCTCCGCATTCGCCAATGCCATTTTAAACAATTATATATACGCATTCGATGTTGAACAGGAATCTGATACGTGTCTTGTTACTTTAAAACGCTCTAGAATTGTACCAAGACACTTTCGTGATACTTACTTTTTAATCCCAGTTATTCCTTTCAATATATATATATATATATATATATATGCACATTTTTATTTTACGATTTATTTTGGATTTAATTTTTAATTGGTTCCGTTCAAATAATTAAGAATCGAATCAACCGTTTTGTTTTTATTACTAAGAAAGCGCGGATGGAATTGAACGTAATAAATAACTCGGCGCTGTTCTAGTTGCTCTAATTGATTAATATTTAAAAATTCAGAATGTTTATTTACGAGTGATGATATAAAAGATAACGTTTCTGTAAATGATACTACCTCGGAAAACCGATTACTCCCAACATTGTTTATGACTCTTAATTTGCAATCTGCGTTCTTACTATTTACGTTCGCGTTTGGCAAAAAAAATGCAAACTAATCCAATAGCTAATTTATCATTAATTAAAGTTCGTCCGCGGAGTAATTTAAATTATTTATATATACAATATTCGTATAAATCGTTCGCGTTGGCGTAAAGTTGACTTTAAAGAAAGTTTCGCGGGGCCGTGTGTCACACATTCGTGAAGGGGAGCTCGATCGCGGATCTCAGAATGCCAATACTCGCCGAGATTAATTAATTTCGGATTAATAATATTGTAATAAAAATGACGCGCTCCCGGTTGACGTTGGCTCCGCCAGATTAATGAACCAGTCCGTTTAACCTCTGTTCGTTATAAATACAATTTTTCTTTGCGCACGTTATATAAATGTAAATTGATCGGGAACGCTAATAACAGTTATCCCGCTATTGACTTTGTTACTATATGTCAATATTAACTGATGGCATATAACACCAGAATGATAACTAATTTGTCGTTGACCTTCGCTCGAGCGATGTAAAATATATCGTGTCTGTCGCGAGTCAAATAAATGTTATATTAGATCGACGCGGCGATTAAATAACAATGGGAATCCGCGCTTTTTAAGCATACCGAGGTTAATCGAAATAACGAGCGATCGTTAGATGAGACGGCACTTCAATGTTTCAGCGTTCCATTAATAACGAATAATAATCAAATTATTTACCGATGTGGTGCTTTTGCGAATTGATGGATATTATAAATATACCTTGCTTTATACGGCATGCAATCAGTTAATACAAAGTTCAATTTCAACGCATTGACTTGGAAGAATAGAACCGACAGTTTCAATTATTTGCGCGAAACAAGTGGAACAAGAAACAGTCGGGGATTAGTTAAATATTGATTGTTTTTGCATGAATAATGCATTACGAGTGCGAAAGGGAAAGAAGCGTTTTTCTTCCGACTATGAAATTATTTTTTATTGGCTCAATTGATTTTGAGTGATTAATTTTTCAGCGCACAAGGTCCCGTTAAGTCGATGGATATAATCCGTTAATTCAGTCGTTTATGATAGAAAAGTATTTAAGGCGATGCTTAATTACGTATAATTGGATTTGATGATGCGTGCGCTTTAAAAAGTAGGATCATTGAATTAAACAAATTCCTCGAAGAACTTATCTCGCTGATGATGGAGGTTATTGTATTCGGATTATACGATGTAACCATTTCAATAAGCATGTAATAAATAGCTTTAATCTTCATATAATGTTGGTTTGTATCAATTGGAAGGACATGTTATTGTTTTGTAGAAAACGTTATATATACAGTTTTTGCACATTTTATTTCTATTCGAAAATGTTTTTCAATAACAAATTGTTCTTAAACTGAACAGGGGTCAATTTAAAATATCCCAAGTAGAAATTTCTCAAGTAACTGGAGAGTTACTAGAAATTTTATATACAAATTCTCTAGTAACTCACGAGATACTAGACAAACTTCTACTAGGGATGTTTTAAAATATACGGCTTGTACGTCAAAATAAATTAGTTTGTATTCGTAGTAACTATTATGGCACGGATCATTAATGATTATTTGTAAAAAAAACCTTGATCAATCAATATTATTCGTTTTGCATATTTTAAGATGTTTTATTCATTCAGTTTTATTTTATGATTTAACAGTTTGATCATATGAATTGGCGTTAAAAATTTAATACGTATCAAAATTGCGACTGTTAAAGGCATTAATAGACGTAGTTTAAGATCATTTAATTTAACTCACGCTACAAATTTAAACATGCAGTTTTTTTAATAGACACAGCTGTCTTAAATAATTTTCGGTCTCATTTCCTGCATATATTCTGATTACGGTATATACTCAGAAGTCTTCATGGCTTCAGTTATATTACCAGAATGACATCATGCTATACATCAAATCGTACATAAAATACTACTTAATATTCAAATAAATTTGAACAGAATCGTTATACGATCAGATAGTTTGTTGCATGTTATTACTTGACGTCGTCTTCAGTGGTTTCATTTCTGTTTTATGGTCACTCGATTACAATACATTCCCAACACGTGTGAAATACCCGCCGCCGTTATAACCACGTTTAACAATCTGAAACAAAATATTCACAAATCCATTCAGAGAATCAACAGTTGCATTTTTTTACCTACTACATCTGCGTAACATAATTTTAAGACCGTTTCCTGTCTCTATTTAAGATACGTCTACTCTCAACGGAACTATTATAGTACTAAGATCATTAAAACGATATTCGAACGAAAAATTAATATACAATATCTTAAGATTAATGAATTGCAGCTTTGACACTGTAATTTATGATTTATATTGTTTAAAATGTTATTGCAGTTAGATGGTATTTCATAAAGCACGGGGAAATTTGACTAATTATTTATTGAACCGTTTTTTTTGTTTTCTGTTAATTAACGTTTAAAATGAATTTTGTTTTTTATTTAGAATAATAAATTATATTTTATAACAAGTTATGTGTAAACAACTGAATTATTTAAATTATCAACATTCATCTCATATTAATTATTCATCGGATTATTTTTTCTTTTTTTTGGTTTTATAACTCATATATATTAATAGTACATTAACGCAACTTTTTATTGCAGATAATTACTAAAATTAAATTGGTTAAAGATGTATATATATATATATATATATATATATAATCATTTATAAATGACATGAGTGAAATGAGTGTTTATGATTTTTGCCGATAATTTATATTCATTGACAAATACCGTTTTTTTATTATTATTTTGGCGTAGTTAATTCTAATGCAAACTTGTCTTTTTGTATTATATTGTATCATTGCATTATATTGAAATTTATTTACTTACTGCATAATATTAAGTTGTTTATGTTTTCATATACAAATATATTTATATATGAAAATAAATTGTACTTTATGTATGCATAAATATCACTAAATAATAAATAAATATCAATAAAACTATGTCGATATAATCAGTTAAATAATTGAAAACTATATTTAATTATATACATTGATTATTTTTATTAAAACAATTTATTTTATAAATAAATCATATTTAACTTTTCCATATTTTAAAGAGAAAAATGTTATTTTCAAACGATGACTAATAATATTAAAAATATACTTAACTTACGCATATATAATTTATATTTCACATGCATGAAATAAACAATCACGTATCAACCAAAACTGAATAGAAACGAAGATATAAATTTTTATATTTAATCGTGATCAATTAATTACTTTTAGCACGGGCATAAAATTAAATAAACAAACGTATTTTTAATTTGTATATTTTTATATTTTAACCAAGATTATTTCGTTTATTATGTCAACAAAATTCCGATGCAATTTAAAATTGTCATTCTAAATTAATTATAATTCACAATTTTAATAAATGTCTTGACGTAAAATGTATTTTATAATTTAAAAATATATATCATAAGAAAATAATGTAACCTATTACAGTAATTTGTCCGAACTTGAATTCGATGATTATATCATAAAACAACGCGTTGCTTCAAATGGATTAAATTAAAATCGCCATCGAATTGTTCTGAATCAATAAAAGTATTTTCTTTGACTTTCGAGTCGAGAGCGATTAATCGCGAAACAATGTTCAACGCCAATCGAGTACCTCGCAATTCGAAGACGACGTTGGAATTTAAGTGAACGAATAATTGCATAATTAAGGATATTCTTAAATTGTAATTCGGAAGCTTCATTCCGTAAATTGACGCGATACAACGGGAATAAACAAAAGAGGTCCTATATCCGCCGAAATCCGCGTCGGCATGTTTTATTCCGGGCACATCTGCGTGAAATAATTTTCAGTCTCATTTCCTGTCTCTCGTGGTACTTTGTCGCGTCACTTATATCATCAGAATGACATCACAATTCAGAGAGTGTACATTTTTGCCGGGGCTGTTTTTCATTTAGTTACATAGTACACACGCCGAAGGCCGCGAGAGTGCAGACCTCGCAGCCTGTCTTCTCGCCGCTCCCCCCCTCCCCCCGCCGCTTAACGCCTCCTAACTCTTGTAGGGATCTCGCGTCCTTGTCCACTTCCTTGGTGCTCTCGCTCGTTTTATATCTCAACTCCCCGGAACCGGTCGCCTTTTCCGCGGCGGGATGCTGCAGTTTTTTAAACGGCCGGTATTTTGTGCGCGTTTTCTCACAAGTTGCGCGATCGGCCAATGACGTCCTGGCGTCGCGTACTTCACGTATTATACATCAAAGTAAGTCTCTTACATCCTTCGCAAGTGCGCGCCGAGTCTCGTTGCGAATATAAATTTCGCGAATTATGCAAATACGCGACGCTCAAAGACACATGTAGGCGACACCTAATACGAGTCTTTCTCGATTTACTAATGAACAATCTGCTGGGACTTTCGTGTCGCTCCACGGCTGAATAACTGATAACGATTTTAGTGCCGAGATTGCGATTACGCTCTGCTTTACAATCACGGGGTGATGAATAAATTATGCGTAATGATGCGACTTAATTAGCGGGACAAGAGCGTTGCGTTTTTCATGCCGAATTCGACGAACGAGATTGTTACTTTGTATCAATTTATATATTTGACCAGTGGAAATAATTATGCCAGCAAGCAACGCGAGAATGCGCGACAGTAGTGAAAGTAACAAAAATAAAGTGCTTTTAATTACGCGATGTAATATCATTAGTTAAAGGCCGAATGTTGACTGTATGCGTGGTTTATATAATTGTAATATATATATATTTGTATATAGTTTAATTAAATTTTTTCAACAAATGTGTAATTAATTTCATTAATTTTATAATGTATATTTGAAAAATGTTTTTCATTATATGTACACGAATTTAAGAAATTTTTCATTTGAAATGGACGCTTAATTCGGTGTCAAAGTTGGTACACTCCGCAAAATTTGATAGTAATCATTATAATGAATTATTATAAAAATGTTGTAAAAACACAAAAATTTTTTTACACAAGTAAAAGAATTGCAATGTCACATTGTAAAATTATATATGTATTATGATAACAAATAAAATAAATATAAGAGAAAATATTATATTTATAGGTAATTTATAATGTTACATTACAATTTTCCTTTTTGATTACAATTCATTAGAATATTTACTATACATTTTTTCTTGGTATATTTGCGAATTATTTTAGTCTAACAAAAATCAATCGACTTTGAAATATAGATTCAGAGAAATAATAATATTTTGTTTGATACCTCCTGTAAGATTTGCTTTAATGTTTCATATAATTTTAAGTAATCTGATAAAGAAGTTTAACCATCAAATCAATGGCTTATTTACGCTTGATGATAATAAAGTACGTTAAGTTACAATAACTAATTTTGTACTTATAATAACCGGAATTCTTGAATATCCTATATAAATTAGCTTCATTAGTTTTCTCTCAATGAAATTAATTAAATGTGTATATTACTTGCTTAAATAAGTTAATTAATTTATAAATGAAGGGAATATTCATGTGATTATATACAGGAAAATACTTAATAATAATATTCAATTCAGTTACATTATCTGCTATGGAACATTCTAATGAAATCATTAATTTTTAACATATTTGTCAATATTACAGTATCTCAAAATCAAGTTTTGGAATTTACAAAGGTAAAGAGTTTTTCATATTCATTGCTCACTTTAGTTTTATATACCACTAAAAATATCCATTTGATTCTAAAACTTTAATAATTTAATAACTGATGAAATAAATTACTTTCTCATCACATAATAATTTATATTAACTTCTTATGTTAAATTGATTAGTATTTTATTTTGTGCGTACAAGATATATGTTTCTAATAAAACATGATTATTTTTATATTATTATATCAAATATAACACTTTATTTCGTAAAGTAAACCGTTATATAAAATTTAAACAAGATAGAATAATTTGTGTAAGTTGCAGATTATAAGTCAACAT
>JABFQC010002210.1:0-16750 GCA_022817085.1 Psilanteris sp. ZL-2020
TAGCGATATTTACATCGACCTGACGTTTCACTGTACATTCACCTATGAAAAATATTCCTCATGTGTTTAACTGGTTCGTATAATATTTTTTGTAACTTTTTTTGATGACAAGTGCATGTTCAAATCTTCCAGTGTAAACGACATTTTTCATATAATAGAAAATAAAAATTTATATTTCACTTGCCGGAAACAGTTTATCTGCGTGGGATGTTTCAATTTTCGTAGATAAATACTCGCAATTGTTTATTTTATGGAATTTCGTTCGTAAAGTTTTTTATTTTTGGAATATGTCTTGTACATAAACCTTCAAGATTAAAAATTTTACTATTTGCATAAAATGATGTTAATGAAATTTTCTATTGAGTATTATAAGTTTCTGTTAGTATAAAATAAAATTATGCACAATTTTTAAAAGAATATACACATTGTTAAATTTCTAAAAGATATTAGTATTGTAAAATTGTACGAATAACTGTTAGATAACATATATATTTTTCATTTTATATAAAAAATAAAAATTAAGTTAAATGATTAATTTAACGTTACATTGTATCACGATTATGACAATTTTTATTAATAAAATTTACACAATTATCGGTTTTCCAGTAATAACAATCTATTTAATCGAGATTACTATGTATTTAAATAGTAAATAATTAAAATAACTTTACATTATAAAATAACAATAACATTAATTTATCATTGTAAAGAAAACAAAAGGAAAAAGCATTATAAAGAAAATTTACATAAGTTCAATTAAATTTAGTGAACGTGTAATTATACTAAAATGTATTAATTGACAGTTAAAGATCATCATTAATTAAATTTTAAATATAAGTTTCGCTGTATTTCAAATATGTACATTTTAATAAAAAAATATTTATCAATTTATGGTTTTCATTTTTATTCCTAAGAAATATCATTAATTAACATTAAATTAAGCGTCACAGCAATTAATCATACAAAATTCGTAATTATTAAGTACTGAAGTGAATGACGTAAACAATAATTTATGTAATCGGGTAATGAAAATTCAGAATGAAGAGCAAATAAGCAATTTGTTATTGTAGCAAATAGATTTATAATCGTGCAATAAACCATTATCCGTTATTGGGAAAAACACCCATCAGTACTTAAAAGCATTGTCATTGCAAACTCCCATATTTTCTCTTGGACAAACACTACGCAATATCCTGGTTGACGCATGCATTGTCGAGCAAGTGTATATAACAAGAGCAGCGAAAAATATCGTGATATTCAAACGTTCAATTTGCCGAAGGTATCTGTAACTTCCTGGTTTTCAACGTAACCAATATCATATATATAATCCAAGTCTATCAGACCGTTCAAATTGTATTTGTTGTATATATTTCAATACATGTGTATGATATTAACATTGCAGAAGTGTTGATACAATCGACTAGTTCTTTATAATACACGGAAAGAATAACTAATATTTTTATTATAAATATTTTATTAGTAATAAAGAAACTAATAATTTCTGTTTACTACTTTTGAATTTAAGTAACATTCAAAACAGAATGTAATTAATTAATGAACTTTTGTAGATTTCGATATGAATATCACAAATATAATATCACTGACTATTCTCTTAATAAAACTATTTTCATTATTTGTAACAATCCAACAGTATTAAAAGTTATTAATTTTTACATACAATAATAGTATCAAATAGGATATTAATAATATTGTAAAAGTAAAATTAATTTAAAATTCAATTTAAAAAATAAGTAAAACATAAAATAAATAATATCTACGTAAATAAAAATTAAAATAATGTTTGCACATGTTATAACAAATTGTGTATATTTCGAGATTCGAAGTAAATAGTTGAATCAAAGGATGGGAAGAGAACAATCATTTATATTATATAATTATATATTGTATAATATTATATAATAAATATATTTTAAATATAATGATTGTATGATATTGTTTGTAAAATTGTATATAGTAAAAATAATAAAATATTAATAAATTTATATACTTCTAATATATATATTTGTGAAGCTTCTAATACATATATAAGCTATTACAATTCAGTAAATACGTGTTTCAGACCGAACAGTTTATGCTGATGTTTCCACTGCGAAGCCATACTCGCCATAGAATCTCAATTATTTAGATCCCCATAACTTACATCATTTCTCTTTAGAATATTATAAGCATTAGCGAGGAATGCAGAATGTGGCAAAATAAGCTCACTGCTTATTAATAATCTACTTTGTCTTTGTCATCGAAACAGCATTTTAATACACGATGAGCTTTTGATGGAATAAATTCTCTTAAAGGATTCGTAGCGATTTATAATTAAAACATTTTTTAGGATTATTTTTGCATTTAAATTCCGTACAATTCGAACTGAAATTAATAGAATGTATTTTTTAATTTATTTTTCTTCTAAGGAAATTAAGTGATACTAAGCAACGTTTAGTCAGACAAATGGGTTTTAAATAATTAAATCGTCTGAAATTGTTAACTGTTATAATTCAGTGGAGTTTATAAGATATTTAATAATTTGGTTGCGTATATAATTTAAAACAGTGCTCGTCAATATTAAAGACTCTCAACATAATTAGCAAACGAACAAGTATACTGATACAATGGTTGCATATTATAATATACTGTTAAGTAAAATTTATGTGGCCCGTAAATAAGCCTAAACAATGGAATAATAATGAAATTTATTCAACTTTCTGGAATATATCAAATATGTAAATAATTAAAACAAAGTTATTTCAAGAAATATGAATCATTTTTAGAGTATAGCCTTATCACTTTTTTAACATTGTTTAATGGTATAAAAATGGGAACATGATACAGACAAGTAATGACAAAGTCTTAACAGTTTTTCATCGCGATCACACGGAAATTAGTATGACGGAGTCGTTTGTCGAGGTTTACGACTTGAAACTTATCTCTTCACAACTTCGTGATGCATATTTCTCGCTTTTGTCATGCTCCGCTGTTGTTCCTGTACGTATCCGTCTAGTAATTCGCGAGATTCGCTTGACGTTCTATCTTTTCAGTGGTATGAAATCCCAGGATTTTGCAGCATTGAATGCAACGCATTTAAGTAGATAACACCAAAGCTCACGGTAGTGCTTTGCGCGATGTGGCGCAGCAGCTGGACGAGATTGGGCACGTCACAAGCACTATTTAACGATCGCCCTTTCAACAGTCAATTGTTTGCTTTAGGAAAAGCTTGCTTTACGTTTTATATTTCACAATTACACCGAAAATTTATTACTACTTTCCATGAAATCGTGCAAACAACTTTTGTTTACCCTCACACCAATTCGCTTCAACATTCCGTTACTTAGCCAAATATTACTTCTATCGGAAATTTCCTCTACGGTGAAATTCATTTTTCAATCATGTCAAATATCGTGAATATTGGAAAATACAACATCTGCGTTATTTATTCTAAATGATAGAAATAATTTTCGTTTAAATATTTCAATGTAATAATCAACGGTTAATAAAATGCAGAATTGTTACGATTAATATTAACGCATCATTTCATTTATTTTGCATTTATGCTGACGGCTTGTGCTTAATAAGCATTTCAAAATTTATTTTTTATGCTTGAATTTACTTTCGTGTTTAAACTGTGTACCGTTACACGTAACTGTTATATATTATTTTATAAATATTCGATAATTTTCCTTTGTCTCGTTTAATATTTAATTTGTTATTACTCTGTTAAATGTCAAATTATTGATATTGCTGATAATTACATAACAAATTTGAGACTTCTGCAATGTAGATTTTATATATATAACTGATATAATGATGGTACTCGTGGCGACGATAAGTTGAACCACCTCTATTATCATTCCTTGTACCTGCTTCCGCATAATATTAGTAGAACAGTTCCTAAAGATACATGTCGTACAGCGAAAAAAAACAAAATGAAGCGTAAAATTACAACCCCAATCAAAATATTTAATATAAAAAAATTAAAACTATACTATTCACTGTTATGAAATTTTCGTATGAAGTTAAAGAAAAAACAAAATTTTCTTAATTGTATTCAGTTAATTACTTCTGAAGAATATTTGAATTAGAATTTTAAATATTAATACTAGTCAAATGTTTCTAAAACAGTCATGACATTTGTGTTCAAGTGTGTAACTCGAGTTTAGCACATATTAATTATGAATTATTACTCATTATTAAAGCTGACAAAAACTTTAAATGTGCGTAAGAAATTCATCAGACTTGTCAAAATTTGGATTATTCACAAAAAGTTAAGACATTTATTACAATTTGCACATCTTGTCAAAAACAATTTACGGTATCTTTGGAACTACGTACTGAAAAGCTGTCGCAATACAATTTTCACTGAAAGAACAATTCAGCACATCACGTTGATGACACCTTTCGCAAATGTTTTTGGAAAACTCACGACGTCATATTATATGAAAGTGCTAGCTTCACACCTCTAAAGCTGTGCACTGGTACCTCGAGCAAAACAACCACCCGTCATTTCTCAAGAAGTTCGACAATTGAAAACAAGAACAATTCACTCGACAAGTATCGCGATATTTTGTAATTCACGCTTCTCATCGTAATACGATCATGAGTACAATTGTTAAAATGGCATCATAAAGGATTCTTCACGTAAAGAGTGACGCGATATAGAAATAATAAAATAAAAATATATTCTTCTTAATAACAGTTGCAAATTCTAACATTAAAAACTATATAGTGAAAATATATTATTTCGAACCATTATTTTACGTTTTATTCATGAAATATTTTTTATTACAATAATTCTACCATGCATATCTTTATATATATATATGTGTGTGTATGTCTGTGTGTTGGGATTAATTAAGTCATTCAACAATAATTGTGGAAAGTATATAATCGAGGTAGTTTTTTCATTAAAGATGTATTTCTGCCAAGTGATTTTATTTTAAACCTTATCTGAATATAACTTTCAAATATAACTTATAATTCGATAAATTGTAATTTAATTGTTTTTACAGTTAATAAATTCAATCGTTCTAATTTCGAATGAAAAAAAAAAATATTTCGGGATAATTTAAATTAGTAAAAATTTAATTAACCAGAATAATTTCACGTAACGTAATAATTGAGAATAATAATTATTAATAATATTTGGACTGTATTCCATCAAACATTTATATTCTTTGAATATCCTCGCGATATTCTGTTAATTTAACGTAATTCCGATTCACTGTTTTGTTATTTTTAATTACTTTATGAATTCTTCGGAGATGCATATACTTGACGCGTCTCTTAAAATATTGTATCCGTAGGTCACAGCATAATATTTATAGAAGATTTTTACTAATATAGATTCTTAGCTCTTGGTGAATCGTATAAACATAAATTTAATCTGATTAAAGACAAAGACAAAACGGCTCCAGCGTATCTGCCACAATTCAAAATGGACGCGACAGATTGTGAGGGTTAAGCTGTAAGAGTTATTGACACACAGGGCTAGTAAAGGAAGGGCAGTGATCGTTACACGTGTGAGCGGGGTAGCAGTGCAAAGCGCTGTTGCAACCGTCTAACATTCGTGTCACTTGGCTTGGCGTGACTGGATCGATGAGTTTTCGTGCACCCGTGATTTCCACGGAACGATTACTACCAGCTTTCTCTCCTCTCCTTCTCTGTCTCTCTTTCTCCTGTATATACATTCATACGTGTATACATATACATATGTATATATGGATACATATATAGGCATATTCACGCATATATTTATAAACATATATATCATAATATTTGTTTGTATATGCAAGTACACTAATACAACAGCTTGAATATGTATGCATAAAGTCATCATACTAACACGTCTTTCATCCACAACACACAAGCTCTCATTCCTATTCGCATATACTTCCGAAGAACGAATACATCAGTGAATGTAAAATGCACCTGGTGCGATCGAACAACAGTCACCGAGAGCCTTCAGTGCTATTCAAATGTTCTACTGCTGTTACCGATCGTTCTTCTGATGCATAACTATAAGAAACTTTGTCGATCTTCCGCAAATTCTAAAATCATAATATATTTGAGATTGTCATATATATTTACGATATATTAAAACTATAAAATAAAATATTTTTGTTTCAATTCATTTGCAGTGTGTACGTTGTGTTTCATTATTAATAAACATTAAATCGTAATAGTTATTTTTTTAAATGAAATCGTCGAAAATCGATTACATAATGATATTATTTTTGTAGCTTAAGTTTTATTAAAATGTACATATTATAAATATACGAATTATTGTACAATTTAACTTTGGTTATAAAACAGTAGACTGCAACAAAAATGTATGTATATAATAAAAAATGTATTGATTTAAAACTTATAACATCAATATAATGTTATTTAAGTAAATACATGAATTATTTAAATGTAAAAAATAATATACTTGTTATAAAAATTGTTTATTTTTATAACTAATAATAATATGGGTAAATGCATTAAACCAAAATATATTCACTTTAATTAAATTATCATAATTAATTTAATAAACTAAAATTTTACTTTATTTTCTAACAAATAATGAACTGGTAATAACAGCCACTTAAGATGTTAATAGATTCTGTTTGATATATTGACACGTTAATAAATAAAGATATAATATACTATAAATATGCATATAAGTGTTTTAAAATCATAATAACATCACAATGTATTTCATCTTGTACTTTTTATTAATTTCGTATATTTTTAAACCTCAGTTTAGATGTACTCTAAACTTATGGTAAAATTATTTACAGAAGTAATATTTAGTATTTGAAATATGTTATTTTACTTTTTTATGTAGATTTATATTGGTAATATGTTTATATGGGTCGATCTTTCTGATTTCAGAAGTATACAATTTATAATTTAATATAAAGTTTTTTTTAATCTTTTGGTCCAAGATTGTGGTACTATTCTTAAAATCGTAACATTAAATTTAATATTAATCCCTTTCTTCATTTTTTGAATTACCAAATTGAAAATTTAAGTCTTGTACCATAATCAAAGTTAGCAAAGATAATTTATTGAACATTTTCATCATGACATAATCGAGGTATACTTTAATAATGAAAAAGATTTGTAACAGATAACTCTTTATAATGGAAAAGACGTAAAAGGTTACGGAATTACTGTTCGTGTTTCCAATAATAACAAATGATTTTTTTCATTGATGAATAAGTATATTAAAAATTAAACATGTACTAATTGTTTTCATATAATACTTTATGCATGTATAAAATGAAAACCAAGTTATAGATGTAGATTAATTGATTCACATCGATAAAAAACTGAACATCTTGCATTGTGACAATTAAGACGTACAATCAGAGCATTATACCATGTTACAACTTGATCTTATACTTTTCATAATAAATAATTATTATTACAAATTAAACTTTATGTTTATTTATTGACCTTTATTATCTATAAAACCTCTTTTTTATAGTTTTAACTATAAACATAATAAAAAAACTATATTATTAGTCTCGGTTATTGGAATATTAAAATTTATTTTTCTTGTTGAATAAATTCATTGTTGAAAGAATTTTTTTTTTAAAAAGTTTGGAAGTATTGTTTTATTATTTCTGTTCAGAAATATTAGAATAATTTTTGATAATATTTTACTTAAATAGTAGTTTAATTACGACGTTATATGTGATACGATGGGAGATAATTTAAATGGTGAGTAAGTTGTTTTAAGAATCTAAATTTCGTATAGTTAATATATGATCATTAATTACTATAGTTAGTTGGTTTGATCATTTATATGGAAAAAAAACGTATTAAATATTACTTACAAAGTATTTCCGTTACGTGTTAGATATTTTATGAGTAATTATTAATGTCTTATTTTCAATCCGTGTAAATTCTATAAATCAAAATTCAAAATTATTTGATTCATTGAATGCTATTATATTGATATAAATGAAAAAACAGATAATCGTTATAAGTTTCGTGATCTTTATGTTTCTATTCGATATGTACACGCCCTAAACGCTGAAAATTTGTGAATGTTCAGTAGGTATTATTAAAAATACATTAACTTATGTTCACTGTAAAGTTCAGTAACTTCTAACTGATTATTTGTTCATGAGTTACTGTGTTTTCAATAATATTTATTGAAACTTGTTATTGCGTGCACAAAAATGAAACGTTGCTGCAACGTGAAATCGAAACGTATATAAGTTGCAGTAACGTTGCACGAAGGTTTCAACATCGTTAAAGGCAAAAAGGTTTTTTATATGAAATGATTATTTAACGAAGATTAATTTAAATATTTGAAAATAGTAAGTGTTGACAAGGATCCATGAGCTTGAATTAAGCATAAGTTGCATTAAATAGTGTTACATTATATTTTGTAATAATTAATTTCACTATATTAATATATAATAATCATAGTTAAATTCAGTAGACATCAGTAATGTGCCAAGCTTGGGTCAATGTAGACTGAAAAACCAAAATTAGGTTATTTAAGTGGTATACTAGATTGGACCGATGTGGTTTCTACAAACGTGCCAGTCTCGGCTTATGTTAGTTTAATAAATTATGTCGGATGTCTACTACAGTAAAAATTTATTGGCTCAAATTTGGTTGTCGGTAAATGGGGTAAATGGCTAGTACTGAGTCATTTGTGCTGTATTCTAGTAGTTTTTCATAAGATTTGATATTGATATTTGGTAGTAATATTTTTAACCCTTCAGCATTATTATATCGTCAAATATTTTTCGATTTTACTGTACTGTGAGAGCATCTTCTCATTGTTTTATTATTACATGATACATATGACTATAATATAGCACTCAAATATAGGAAAACATCTTTCGGTTTGGTTTCGGTTCTTGTTACGGAGAACGACTCTGTACTTTTCATGCATTCTGTATTTTAAGGTTTAATATTTAAGATTTATTAACTCTAAAATGACTGGGTATATTTGAATAATTATTAGAGCATTTAGAAATAGTATTTTCCCTCCTTGGTGAGAACTTCATTAATTTTTGTTATATATTTACAGAATCTATAAAATATATAGTTATTATAGCATCATAAATAAAATAACCCTACTAAAACAAATTTCTTAAAGTGAGACATTTTCATGGAAAAGACATAAATAGTAACATAATATCATACGTTTGCTATCCACGCAGAAAAATACAGTCGAAATAACGTTGGCACGACGTAGCAAAGTCGTATCGACGTTGGAGAGCTATGTTGATACTACGGAGTATTAGGTCGGTATGTGACATAACGCCAACGTTGTTAGCCAGCATTGTTTCCACGCCATTTGCCAAAGTTGACGCTACGTCGTTTGCCAACGTTAATTTTACGTCTATTGCCAACGTTGAACCTATGTAAAAAAAACAATATAGAGTCAATGTTGATAAACGACGTAAAATCATTAGTCAGACGTTGGAAAACAAATTCAGATTTATGTAAAATAATTCTAAGCTCATGTTGGCACTCGAATTCGTTTTAATGTTGGCACGACGGGTTGTGCGAACGTGGGCTGACGACATTGCATTCCCGAGTAGAAATTTGAAGTAGAACATACGAGTTACTAGAAATTTTATATACAAATTCTCTAGTAACTCGCGAGGTACTAGACAAATTTCTACTAGGGTTAACATTGGTAATACAGTCGTTTGGACGTTGGTGAGACGTTGGCAATCGACGCCAAAATTTTATAAAATAAATCAAGTTAATGTTGGCACCCGACGTCGTTTTAATGTTGGCACGACGTGTTGTGCCAACATGGGCTGACGACATTGCATGAACATTGGCCATAAAATCGTTTCGGTGTGAGTCAGACATTGGCAAAAAACTCCAGAATTCTGCAAAATAAATCTAAGTTCGTGTTGGCACCCGACGTCGTACTAATGTTGGCACGACGTGTTGTGACAACGTTGGCAGACAACGTTGGTTCGACATGGGTCATAAAGTCGATTCGACGTTGGTCGGATGTTGGCTTCTCGACGTTGCTTGCCAATGTTGTAACGACGTCGTATCAATTGTAAAGTCGCTTAAGCGAGGGCAATTTCTGGCTGGGTAGTTTTTCTATGTAAGTGTTTTTAATTAAAATACACTTATATTATCGATTTTTAGAGTGAAGGAAATTTTAATGGCGAAAAATTAAATTTTAAAAAACTATTTTCTCAGTTAGAAGTAGAAATGACTACTAAGTTCATTTTATATATAGTGATAAACATTAGCAACTTAATAAATAAACTTAGTAATAACATCAATTCATTTATTAAATAATAATGAAATTAAAATACAAGAAATCTAACCTATGAATGTGTTTGAATTTAGTCAAATCTTAATTATTTAGTAATGTATAAAATATGTGATGGTCGTGCTCTTAGCAATAGTAATGGAGGGTTAATTTTTGTTTTAAAAATAGAAGAATACAGTAAAAGGAGATTGATTGTGTTTCATCCTTTTTTCAATTAAACGCATTAGGTATTATATTAATATATATATTAAAAATATATTAGAAATATATAGTTAATATATTAATCAAATTACTATAGGGGAGTAACCATTCATAATTTATTTTCAATAATATCTTATACTTGTAGAAAATGTGTTTCCATTTCTGATTAGTGTTTTTGTGAGTATACAGAAACATTTTATACTCATATTGACAATTTCATACAATATGGACAATTGTAAATTCAAAAAATACTTCTTATTTTAGAATTTTGTTCAAAGCACTTTAGAGAGAGTATTTTTTATTGAATCCCATGCATAGTCAAATGTGAAAAGGCATTTTAAGATATGCCAATCTTCAGGAAATGTAGGTACATGTGATCGATTTGTGTTATCATATATTTAAACGTAAGTAGAAAAGATCGCTTATAATGTTTTTTTAATGCTTTGATAACATTTTTTGTAAATTATAGTATTATTATTTTTTTTATTCAAATTATTTTATTATTTGAAGCATGATCCGAGATAAAAAACACGTATAAATAATATATAAATCTGTAATTGGAAAATATAAATGTAATCAAATAATAAAAGCAATAGTTTTTAAATATTATTTGAAATATTATATATGTTCATAATTTTAATAGCTAATTATATTTAATTTTATTCATTATTATTTTAAATTCTCTTGTATCACAAAACTCTTTACTTTAATAATTTCAATATTGCAAACACCCTACGAAAAATTACTATATTGTATAATAATCTATATAGTATTATAAAGTAATATCTTCATCCTTAAATACTTCACCCGACGTGTAGTATAAATATAGTATTTACTGCTAAAACTATAGTTTCCGTATAATATTTATTTTAATATTGTAATTTTAATTATATATTATATAAAGAGCAAAATTGGAATTGTTTATTTAAGAAAATTTAGTAAGTTATTATAATGAAATAAAATATCAATAGTTATAATATTTTACTGCATATTTTGCAATATCTAATGTAGTTTCATTTTCATTTAACCGTCAGATATACGTTTTTGCAAGCAAACAATTCTAATATGCACATCATCATAACCCTAGGTAGTTGTATTGTTTTTAAACAAATGGTTCTGGCTACAATATTGTGTGTATATACGATACTAAAAGTAAACTGAATATCGCCATCATAACACATCAACACAATAACATCCACTTCCTTCTGATAAGCAACCCACAATTATCTGCCTCTGGTTATTACGTACACCAATATTGTCTTGAAATTGAATCAGAAATTTAATTTTTTCATTTAAGCAATTATATAAATCATTGCATTATGTTGATAGTAAAACTATGATTAATTAAATTATCGTATTAAATTAAAAAAATATTTATTTCTTTTATTTACTATTATTTTTGTATGCATGTTTATTACGCTTCCTTATTATTTAATTTAAAACAAAATATTTTTAGAATAATAAAATTTTTCAATTAAATTCGAAAACTGAATATGACAATTATTATTCTTATTCGTAAGGTATTTTAGAATAATAACATTTAATAACATGAATTTTAATAGAATTATGAATTATATATATCGGGTTAATTTAATAGTATTATTATTTATATTTTTTTACTTAACGTATTTATGATTTTGATTGATATTGTTGCTTATGTTAATGAAAATTTGGTAAAATATTACTTTCCATAATATCACATCAAAGTATAATAAAATAAACGACGTAAAACATTTGCGGTATCGTTAATACCAAATTATATTACATTTAAATTGCCATGAGTGTTCCTCATATCAGTATTATATTCTACGCTTAACATGATACTATAATGCTGAATGTCTTACAACATTATAAGTTTGCAATGTACACTAACGGGATATGTGTAAGTTCAAATTTTAGGGATGAGAACACTGCAATGCGACATTCCACTTTTTAACCACATGGTTTCACAAACTGCCATTTTGTTTCGATTCAAAAAATTTTTTTCCTCTTCGGGAAACTATTTATCTCCAATGGTTTCTAAATTGTCGGCATAGGTCCTGCTACGTACGCTATTCTCACATTCGCGTTGATTTTTTGATTAAATTTCAGTACGTGAACTTTTAATAAAAAAAATTGACAATCAACTTGAATTCTACGACTACTTAAATGCAATTAAGATATAAAATAAAAATTAGAAAATCTTATTATTTAAAGTAGTATAATTAAAAGTTTTTATAAAGATATACATATAAATTATAATATTTTAATAATATTTGAATAATGTATATAATACAAACAAGGTAGACATTTTTTGGAAATAATTTTTCATTTATCTTTGGATATAATATTCGCATTATTATCAAATGCATTATTAATAAAAATAATCTTATTGTACTTGTTTATATATAATACAATACATATTATTTTAATGTAATATATTATGTTTATAATAATCTCATGTAAACGACATATTCATAGATGTATTTTCGATACATTTAACAGGCTTTGTAATAAGCACATACCGTTATTATCTATTAGTCAAGGTTTTTGTTCAGTTTGTCCAAGTATTTAAGATGTACAATTATTTTTTGTGTCATTCAGTTAATAATGCAATTATTAACTGGAGTATTTTTTTTTACAATTACAATTGCTTAATAAAACAAAGTAACAGAAGTTTGGAAATAAATTTTATCAAACATTGTTCGGTTACTTGCATATGTATGTATTAATCGATGAGGTTTGGATTCTAACTGAACAGAGTTCATAAATCAATATTGCTTAACGCTGATTCTGTGGCTTGAATCATTACAGCGATGTCGCGCTAAGTTGATTCAACGTGACTATGTTGTTGGACTCATGTGCATAGGCAGGACTATGTACACTTCTATTGATGTAGAATTGGAAATTGCGGAATCTCTATGAACAGATCAATGTAAAAATTATTTACCTTTAAACTCTAAGAAATTAAAAAAAATATTATTTTTGTTTAATATAAATGACGTGTAATTTTAAATTATAAATATCATATAAATTTGAAATTAAAATTAGCCAATTGTTTTGGCTAATGTAAATATTTTTAATTTTTAAATAAAAATCTTATATTATTGAACTACAAAAATATATAAATTAAAATTAAATTATAATTCGTATTAATTGTGCGGTAAATTTTACTATAATTGAAATATATAATATTTAACTATCCAAATCCGTTATCAAATTAAACTGGGTTTATTCAATGTTCTATTATAAGTTCTATTAGTGCAACATATGAGAATTATGGTCTATTATAATTAATACATGATTTAATACATATCATACGTCCAAGTTCATGTGTTTCTCTTTATTCACTATATGTTATTTATTTAAAAGTAAGATAAAAAGAACTTTTAAAATTATATGTATATGCAAGATAATATAATTTAAAGATCTTTAAATTAAGAAGTTTAATTTCAAATAAATTTAATTAAGAAATAATTAAGATAACTAAATTATCTTAATTTGCATATTTTAGATTCATATTTTTGATTGGATTATAAGTTATGTGCAAGTAAATTTTTTGTATTCTTGTGATATCATATTATATAATAACCAAATAATGCAATTATAAAAAATATAAAATTTCTTATTACTTGATGATTACAATTTTAATTAAAATAAAACTGATAAATAAGCGTAATATAAATTAATGTACTATTATTTTAAAAATAAATATCACATAAAAATACTTTTAACATGTGACAAAAAATATGTGACAATGCCGTGAGTATGGCATCACGACTGTTCTCGACTCGATTCAGTGAATATTCGATTTGTCACATGAGCTTACACGTCACAAGCAATTGCACGCAACTCGTGCAGGGTCAGCTATACATCTCAAATTTACTACATTCATTTCTTAACAAGTTGGAAAAACGAGTCTGAATAAAACAAATCTGACGTGCAAAATCCTATTTATTGTCGAACTACATAAAAAGAAATGCATACAACAGTTAATTTTTTTCAATAATTTATCTTTCAACCACAGAAATCATGTTTGTAATTCACATTTATCGCATTTTGTATTTTTAATATCGACCGCTGCAATTAGTATTTGTTGATGTGGAAATAATCCATAAATAGGAATAAAAGATTTTCACATATTTCATAGTTATGAAAACAAGAAAAATATAGGAAGGCAAAGAAGAATCTGTAAAGGGAAGTTCGATTTTAGGAACGTTTACATATTTTTCCTTCACGTTATATTGTTAAAATAAGTGACCTATAACATGGCTATATTTATTAATGTTCATGTTTTATTAATTTTTTAAAAACATATTTAGACATATATAGTTTTGAAATTATAAAAAAAGTCGTTATGTAAACATTCATATTATACTTTTTTTAATTTATTATGTACAGTATAAATATATTATTATAGTAAAATATACATTATAATTTTATTGAAAACAATATTTTGTTATATTATAAAAGTCAAACAAAATCTTTTTACGAACTGCTTCTTATTTTATTATAATATTTACATTTAATTAGAGATTATTATTTATTTATTATGTATCATTTATTATGTCAGTTACTATTAAAGAATTACTATTAAAGAACACGATCAATATCCATTGTTCAACTATATTATATTAATACAAAAGTAAAAATACGAAAACGATAATTAAATTTGTATATTTACAGTGCACAAATATAGTTGAAAATATTTTTAATATTACACTGTTTGGTGTATGTCATGATAGATTTCAATTTAATAACGTTTCATATAATATGATAAAACTTTTGTATGAAAGAAAACAAATATTAATTTATTTAAAATGTATTCGAATGTTAAGTCTTATATAGTAATAAAAATCTAATTATTCAATCTGGCAACAGAACTATACATTTTTACAGACCAAAACTGCGTTGTTTAAATAGTTTTTTAATCCAACAGTAATTTTTTTCAGTGTAGTTTCGGGGACAGACTTCAAAACACTACCAAAAGTTATAATTCGTGTACGGAATGATATTTTCAAGGTCTCGTTTGAATATTTGAAAATATCCTAATATTTTTCAGTTATTTTACACTGTTGCCAGATTTATACGTACTCATAACTACCATTTGCGATATGACTTTACGACACTGGCGTGTTAGTATTGACACATAGATCAATGACGAATAATGGAAAAATGTACATTTTACATTATAAATACTATTCTAAAATAACTAAATTTCAGTTCTGAAGACCTATACATATAATATCGAAACGTTACAATATATAATTTTTATACAAAATGTCTGTTAAATTGGTCATTAACAAAACATTAATTCTTTTATATTTGTCAATTTAAATTCCTCTTATTTTCATAAAAACCAATAATATTATAGGAAAACGTAAATAAAAACGTAACATAATTATGTATAAATATAATATTAATATGTTTCACTGAAATAAATTATTAAGTTTAAGTGATAAATAATAATTGTAATAATACAATATATAGTATATTTAAACACAATAAAAGCATGTATATCAATTACTATTCAGTTACATATATGAAATATTTGAAGTATATTAGAATTTAAAAATTTATATAAATTTAAAATCCTACAAAACTTATTGCATACGCAGGTGAATAGACTATTTGAACATATGTATATTCAAACATAAAATTGCCAATTCTTTTGAATATTTCAATTTCAAGTTTTCCACAAGTACTAAAATCTTTAATATTTATAACAGAACAAATATTAAAATATATCATTTTATAAGATTTATTGTGAAAATGATAATATATTTTATATTTGTGATATACCTTAATTAAAGACAAAGTTGTTTGATATTATAATTATGTTTTTCAACCAAGAAAAGAATTACTGGTTGAAAATGAAAATACATATATATATTTGAATTCGAGAATATACTGTTTAAAGTGTAAACATTATTTTTTCATATAAAGAAAATTCAGACCTTCATAATATAATATTATATTTATTAATTATAAAGATGTATTTTTCGACCAATTTAACAGACAATTTCTATCATGTATTATGATAACCACTGATTGTGTTTTTTTTTAAATATATACGGAACACTTATGTGTGCCTCCTCTATTAGCACAAATGAGTGCTCTATAAAATTTAAAATAAAAATAAAAAATAATTTATTGTTAGCGTTTCGTTAGTGAAGAGTTCAAAGTAATTCATGGAACAAAAAGCTAATATCTAACAATAATTTTTTTTTATTTTTATTTTAAATTTTATAGAGCACTCATTTCTGCTAATAGAGGAGACACACATGTTCAAGGAGACACAAG
>JABFQC010002211.1:0-16749 GCA_022817085.1 Psilanteris sp. ZL-2020
ATGTATATCCGTATAATGCCTTAAACTTTTTTAAGCGACTTTAACCGATATTGCAGATTTTGTTATATTGTCGTTAATTTATTTAATACGTTTATTTTTCGTACACTGACAGAAATCATAGTGCTGCGAACTATAATATAGTTGATTTAACTATTGATAATAGTTGTATACGGGGAACTACATTTTATAGTTGAATTTATTACTTGTCATAGTAGACAAGTTTAGATATCTCAACGATACTTATAGTACTTATTTTATCATGGTTCGTGTTTATACGAACAATTATTTTATTTGTTTGAACTAAACTATAGTTGATGGTGTTCAAATTAACAATCAATGAAAATATAACTTTAAATCTTTCAACTAAAAATTAATTAATTAAAGTATATTTTGTAGTTAAATTCAAGGATATTTTTATTTAAAGTTCAAAAAATATTATTATTATACTAATCACAGTTACCCCAGTTACCAAATGACGAGATTTGAACGCACGACCTGACAGTTCCGAACGCGAAGCATTCGTGAAAACTTTCGTGAAAATTAAAGAAATTTAGGTATATTTAAGATTAACTTGAAACACGATGTTTATATGAATTAAATATTAAATTCAATTCAACTAGCTATATAGTTGAATGAACTATTAAAGAAATTCAAATAATTTATTGTGTAGTAAAACCATCTACATTTAAATAATAAATCCAATATCTTTTAGAATTATATTAACAATATATAAATTGTTCATTCAGCTATTTAGTATTTGATTCAGACAAAAATAATAGTTTTATTAACAAATAAATTTAACTAGGAAATTTAATATAGTTGCTCACACTCATTTTTTTTCTGTCAGTGTACATACCTATATACTTTTCTCATTTTTGTAGACTTCATTTAGTATTTAGTAAATCAATTTAACATAATATTAAAAATGTTATGAGTTTGTTAACGTCTGTTATTTTATATTTAATTTATTATAGTTTTTTTAACCAATTTTTTATAACAGACAAAATAAAACAAAAAATTTTATTTAATAAAAATTTTTATTTATTTATTAACGTTTCGGCCAAAATTGTGTAGGCCTTCATCAGAACTTTAGTCTGTAGTAAAAGAATATATTTTTCGAAATCAATGTTTCACGTCAATATTTAAAATGATTATGATTATTATTATTATTTTTCTTACTATAGACTTTTTCTTATTATCCCCAAGTAGAAATTTCTCAAGTAACTCGCGAGTTACTAGAAATTTTATATACAAATTCTCTAGTAACTCTCGAGATACTAAATAAATTTCTACTAGGGTCGTCAATATTTAATTTAGCAGATGTTACCGATGGTGTAAATAAATCACCATTTAAAAATTAAATAAAAAATTTAAATATTTAAATATTTAAATATTTAAATAAATAAATAAATTAAGTAATAAATAGTGAATAAATAGATAATAAATTAAAATAAATTAAATAAATTTTAAAAAATAATAAGTTAAATAAAATAGCTGAATAAACAAGAAATAAATTAGTTGCAAGGATTATATTAAAAATAAAAATAATAAATAAATATATTTGTAATAATTTACAAAGTTAAATAGTTTCTATTAGTATTTCAATATAATCGTAAGTCGATAAGGTAGAACCTACCAGTATTGACAGCCGAATTAATACTGATACTTTGAAAGCATAAAAATATAAAAATAGAAACTACGAATTTATAATAACATTAGTAGAGTAAGTGTAAGTAGTAAAGTAAAAAGCAATATAAATATGAAATAAATAATTCATCCAATAATATTTAAAAGCATATGTCCACAATAAGAACCATATATTCAATAAACTGAATTATTAAGTAATTTAAAGTTTCAAAATAAAAAAAATAATAAAATAATAATAATACTATAATAATTCACAAAAATAATATAAATAACCAGCAATTAGTCGAAAATAAAAATACAGCAATTTAAAAATATTGTCTGAATAAGACACACAAGTATCAGAAATAAATTTTTTTTGAATAGAAAAAAAAATTTGCTTGGAATACTCAATTAATGTATGTGAATGTGAATAATGCTCATATTGTCTAAATTGTAAGTGAAGTGTTTGATTATGATAAAATAATTTCTTTAAAACTTATATATTATGCATTCATTATACGAATTTAATAACAAATTAAATAATATCTTACAAAGCATCCACACTGTAAAAACAAGTGTTCTGAAAGTGTTTTCAAACCTTCCTATTTATTAAAGTGTTCTTTAATACTAATATTTGTATACGCATCCAAATAGAACGTTTTAAACGTTTTTAAAAAATAATGCTTATTATAAGTGTTCCAAAAATCTTCAAAAAATTTTCTACGGAACACTTCTTTTTACACTGCAAGACCGCTTGTATGGAAACTTATATTAATATATTGAATGTGTGATTTATTACGACTTATTTTTGTAAGGTTTCCGTACCAAAATTCCTTTAACTAATTTGTGTGAAAAGATTTTATAAATTAACTAGAAAAGTATATTAGAACTTCAATGAGAATTCATTAACTGTACATTAAACTGTAAGCGTATCGCATGCGATTCGAACTTTTTATTTTATTTATCATGCATGACCTGCAACTGCCATGTCCTGCTTTTTGCAACGAGAAGAACTCAAAACAACTTTTGCGATATGGATGATTGTTTTTCGCTAAGGGCACACGCAAACAAGTCCAGTAAGCTAGCTAAAGAACAAAAATTGTTTTTCTTTTAACACGTGTAAAAAATGTATTTAAATAGTATTATTTGGTCAACACTGCCTTAGTAATTTGATTAATATATTAAAAATATATTACTAACATATGAGTGAATGATAAGTTGAAAATATATCTAATAGATTATATATATATATATAGGTTAAAAAATTACTTGAAAAGTCATATAAAGTAATCATATAGTTAATTCCAATTATAAACAAGGTTTTATATATCAAGCGTGTAATATATTTAATTAAATAATTAAATTATATACAATTTCAAAAATATAACTTAGATAAAACTTAAACAATACATAGTTAAAATGAAATAGAACTAATATTATTATAATAAAAAGTAGTAGATGATTGTATAAAAATTAGAGTAAAATCTAAGTACATCTAATAAATAAGTACAATAAAATATATGGCTGACAGTATACTCATGAATGGATTACTCATGAGTGGAAAAGTAATCTGAATACTATTTTAATTTCGAGATCTAGAAGAATTAACTTATTTAAAAACAAAAACAAAAAGCTTGTTCTCTTTGGTTACAATGTTCTCGAAATATTACAATGTAAATTGTACAATTTCATTTTCTCAGTGTGATTATATAAATTATCCTGCAAAATGAAAAATTGTAATCCATATTACCATCATCCTATTACATTAATCTCTGTTTGTACAAAAGACGAAGAGAATAATATATATATTGATAAATTTATAATCATGTGGCTGAAGAACAACACCTGCTGCGCACGAAAATTATTTTTGCCGATATTTTGTAAATTTGTCGTATTAAGGTCAGCTGAATACAGCTATAATAATAAAAACTTTCTATATCATTGCAAAATTATATATCATTGTTAAATAGTGTGAAAACTACCATACAAATTACCGTACAAGGAAAAAAAATAAATAAATAAATTAGATAATTGAATTTACTTGCTTATATTTACTCAAATTTAGAATAAACATTATTTAAAGCACGCTTACAATATAATTTGAAATTTTCAGATAATTAATAAGTAGTAATCGATAAAATTGAAAATATTTATGTATTTAATGTTGAAATATTTATTTTTGAGTACATAATGTTATTATTCATGTAAACTTTATTTTATCTTAACCATTAATTTAGTCTATATCTACACGGAGAAAACAAATATTCAACATTTTACTATATAATATATCAAAAGTAGAATATACTTGAAAATGTTATAAAAATTACTTTATCATATATTAAAATTTTCTACATATAAGTTGAATATAATATTGTGCGTATTCAAAAGTTTAATACATTATATAGTAAATAGTTAAATATATGTTTTCTTCGTGTATATAACCTATAAATACAATCTATAAATATATATATATTTACATTAATATTAAGAATTTAACTAATTTGATTATTTTGTTTTAAATAATTTTTACATATATTTATTTATGGTTACAAATAACCCGAATTATTTCTTGCTTCACGTCAAGTGAAATAAATATATTTTTTATCTACAATAACCTTATAGTATAGTATTTTCATTAGTAGGTACACAGTTTACCTATTGTAAGTAAATATATATTAGTAATTGTTATTTACTTTTTTCCGTGTACTCCGCATACAGTGCATCTACACAAAATGTCGATTTGGGATGTTCATCCATGGATCAAATGGGTTGACATCACACGAAATTTGTGTATTACAATATAGAGAATTTCACTGTAGCAATTAAAAATTGCGGAAAGTTATTGTCGATTGCCTTGGTGGGCCACAAAACACATAAATTAATAATTATTGTGTATTTCAGAATCAAATATAAAACTGAAAATTAGCAGTTTCATTATTTACGTTCTAAATTAGTTGAATATTATTTCTTTACGTGCATTATAAATAATATTATATTTTCAAATCAGTTTTACGAATTGTGTATTTTAAATATATACTTTAAAATACATCTATTTATACAAAAAATATTCCACTCCACTCAGCAACATTGTTTAAATCAAAGGTATATTAGATTTTTATATACATTTCCATTCGCTTCCGGTATTTTGAATGTCGTTATATAATTAAAATTTAGTAGTTTATTATTCAAAGTCCATTAAAAATGTCTGGTATTTTTGTTACCGAATGTATACATAAGTACTATCGTGGGATATGAAGTGCATAAAAAATTAATTTATAAAAAATAAATGCTATTATCTTAGATGATAATGCTTTTCACTAATTTTATATAGATAAATCATTACAAACCTATATATTCTTTGAAAGTTGTATTAAATTCTAGTTTATGCTTTATATACAAAAAATCAATCAATGAATATTCAAAGTTACGTTTTTTATGGATTGCATAATACTATAGACCCGAAATAAAATTCGGTTTCAATACTGTTATAAAAACAATCCCTAAATGTGCTCCAAATTGTTCAAATTTGAAAGCCACATGCGCTTTCTCCCTACGATATCAACGCCGAACACGTCACCGGAACTGCTGTCAATGACATAAAGATGGACGCTTCTGATTGATTTTTAAAAGATTCTATTCTTTCGCTAATGATATTTTTTCGTATTTAGTCCAAAATTCCTTAATAATAAACTGTTTGGAATTTGGTAAACCTTGCATGCCGATTCGCTCTTTCCCTTTTGTTACATTTACCGATATCTTTGAATGAAAATAAAACAGTAGCGTTGACATCGCCGTAATATTAATAAATATGCAAAAATCAACATTAACATCATTGACAATTATACACTATCCCATAAGTATAACAGAAACTACAATTAAAGTATCTCTTAACCATCATATGTATAAATCGGCGAATTTTGTCAAATTCCCCATAAAGTCACGTAATTAGGTGGACTTTCGATAACAACGAAATAACCACACAACTAATTATTAATAACAAGCGCGTTCCGCGCAATCATGAAATGTCTTATCGTACACGCGATAGCGCCGAAAGACCGAAGTAATTTTGAAAAAGCCGCCTCGCGCGAGAATTTTACATTGTCATTTTTGGATCGAGGCAAGTGTATACGTCGTCGAGGTTGTCGACACTCGACTTTACACTTTGACTCTTCACAACGTGCTTTTCCCATCGGAATGTATTCAACGCAGCCCAATACAACAGTACGAAAAGACCACCTGTAATAAGCGCGTAACGGTATATCCAGGTGGACAGTGGCGCCACGTGGAACAAGAAGAAACTACCTTCTAGGCGAGGTCGAGACGTCGAGAGTGTCGAGACCTGTGCCGCATACCTCGATCGCATCGCGTTCGAAAGGCAACCGTAGCATCAGCGCGGCCTTTCGTGGTCGATCTTACGCGTTGGTCGTTGGTCGTTGGCCGTGCACGCTTTAATTTTGCTGGTCTCCACCGAGGACCGGAACGACGCTTCGAGCCACGAGTCCGGCAAGGAAGCGCGAACAGTGGGTTCGGTTATCGCGAAGCGAACCTTGCGAAACGCCATACAGTTTTGACGTGTTGTTGGTTCAGTGCTCAAATCACATTCACATGACGGATTTGTCTGCCAAGTGTTGATCGTTTGCAAGTGCGCGTTAACCCGGGACCAATTGTTCTCCAACTTGGATAAATTTGCTGGACAAACGGCGGTATCTGGATCGGGAGCCGCGAAACGAAGGTGAGAGAAATCTTTGAAAAAATTTGCCGTTTCAGCTTTCTCAGTGGAGAAGTGGAATAGTTGCCGAGGCCGGTTTTGAACGAAACTGACGCACGGTTAATAGAATCGGAGACCGAATTAATGACAGCCATATAACCCGGGGCGTCAAAATAACGTCGGATCCGCGTCGATTCGGGGATCGGCTTTGACTCGAGCAGACCGACACGCGAGGTGCATTTTTCATAACAAACCTCGGCACCGATCGGATCACGGATCGCGGCGGGATATCGGCGGACGCGAGTCTTCCAATTACGGATATTACGTTTACGTTAATGTCCGCGGACAAAAAGCGTTTATGACACTCAACATCCACGATTTATCATTTTTAGTCGCCCATCAAAATCGGTTATTGCCGTAATTGCCGGTGATCCCCATTGAGGCTTCAGCTTGTTTATTTTGTATGCATAAGAGTATCGTCCAACCAGAGTCGTGGGGATCCTCGGAGATTGTCTCACATGAATGGCGCAAATCTCGCGTTCCTGCGACTGTGTCGCAACGCAAGATCCATTACGAAGATCCTTTTACCACCGCGATGTATCGATCCCGCGCGAAGATTCCTCAAACATTCTTCGTGTCACATTGCTTAAGATCCCGCGATCGGTAGCGGTCATGGAGAGCCGCGCTCGTATTGTAAATGGCAATGCGCTGAAATGGATTGTCGATTCCGATCGACAACAACCAACGGCGAATGACTTTTGCGACATTTCACCGTTGCTAATAGTCTTTAAATCGCAACGTTTAACCGTAATAATTAATTTGTAAAACCCATGCCGCGATTTTGCAATTCGATTACAATCTTTATGATCCCGATTATTTGCTACGGATAATTGCGCTCTGATGCAACGATCGTTCCGCGCGCGGTGCAAAAATTTCGCACGAAATTCCATTTTTTTCGTCCGCAAAACACACAAATTCGTCCGCAATTCGGATCATTCCTCGTCTCGCTTCATTGACGTTGCGCATTCGGTCACCTCATATTCCATGTAATAATGTGGTGAAAGTATGCAAGGGCAATGAATTACGCACGTGCAGATCTGCCATATACCAGCGGTTAATCAGTTATCTTCACTTTCGTGTGTACTATTAAACGTCCCATCTGTGAGTCCGCGCACAACTTGTTTTGTATATTCCGTCGCGGATACATCACGTAACCGTTCGATCCGAGTGAATTGTACCAACAACCGTAAACACATTTGTAAATTGTTCTTAAACACATCGGGAAATTACGATATTCATTGTAGACATGTAGATAACTTCGTGGCATTTGCATTCGAATAGTTTCTCTCTGGTTTCGAGACAAATTGAACATCAGTCAATGCAATCGGCGATTAATCCACTCGAATTTCAAGTTCGGCAGTTAATTTGTTGTGTCGTTTTATATGCAGAATGTATTACGACGTGTGACCGTTGTATTGAGTTTATTGCTATAAACATTCGCAACTGAATTCGTTGGGTCTGAAAATTGTTAAGAATAAGCACTTATCTCTTACATATGTTCAGTAAAAAAAGATTCAAGATTATTTCAATTATTAAGATTCATGATTGTATGACCAGATTAGAGTTTAGAAATTTGCACATTTTCTACGTGCAATTCGCCAGATTGTAATTGGCAATTTTACAAATTATTATAATTTGTCATTGTAATCCAACGTAGTACGTAAGTTTCGCTGCATTCTCGTTAACGTTGTAATTTTTTTTCTCCTTTTTTTTCCCCCGATTTATACAATCACGGATTTTGCCAAATGCTGGGTTTGTCAGTTTTCGATTATATTTTCGAAGGATACTAGTTAAACAATTAATACAAACAGTAAAGTCGAATTAATTATATCGTTGAAAACGATGACAATGAGAAGAATATTACTCTCTCGTCCTCGCCGCATTTCCTGAAAAAGTAATCGTTGAGAAATCATATTTACCGTAAAAGTAATGACTAAAGACATCGGAGCGAACATTTTTCATTTTGCTTTCTATTATTATACTTATTTCTCACGCGAAGTAAACAATATTATTTCATTTAAATCAACAATGTGTGCAATGAAAAAGTACAAGGATATGAAAATAAGCTGGTCCGTACACTACAAAAACAAATATACGATATATATATACAATATATATACACAATTTATATATATAATAAATATACTATATATTTTATCTAAAATGATTTAATTATACATTTTATATGTCTCATTAATGCATAAAATCGTGGTACAAAATAAATAATATGTTTCTAATCGAAATAATATAAGTTTACAATTATTTTTATGTAACTTCTAAAACAACTTCCAAATTTAACCTATATAGATATAGTTTTAAACTTTAAATTCCTTTAAGTATAACGTTAATTAATATTTTAAAAAGTATACCCTTAAAACATGTTTTTACAATATGAATTCAGGAATAAGAAAATTACCATAAAAACAACATAATTTCAATTAAAAGTAATTGGTGTCGTAATACTTCTGTATTTATGATAGTTTAAATTCTGCATTGTAAACAAATATATACATATGAAACTTGAGTACATGATAAGCAACAGAATTTTCGTTTCTATAACGTGCGCGCATTGAAATCTCTACAGTAGCTCATTCTCATTGCCAACCAGATTGAAATACAAATGACTGTACACATACTATCATTGCAATTTGCGAAAGTAATTCAATAAAACGTATACTGTTACCATATTTATAATGAACTTATATTATACTGCGCTAAAAGAATATACTTCAGTCAATTATAATATAATATTTTAAATATCGACATCAATTATTATTCTTTTAACTATAATAAATCTGTTTTATGTAAATTAATAGAATTAAACATATGTATTTAATTACAAATTAACGTACATTTTGTTTCTATGCTATATATTAAATAATTATTTATAAAAACAAATAAAGTAAAAATAAAATAATATATAAAAATGCGTATACACGGAGAAAACGTTTTATCAGAAAATACTATATATTTACTACTACACGTAAGATGAGGCTTTTAAAAATGAAAATAATAGCCTTTATTACTGTATAGATTACTATATAATATAGTAATTTTTCGTAGAATGTCTGCAATACTGGAATTAAATATAGTAAAACCTTTATTTTCAAAAACTCCACCTTACGAGTAATAGTAAATTTTTGATAAAACGTTTTCTCCGTGTATAAATATATTATATATATACATATATTTCTATACACAAATATTTAATTTTGCCATTGTACACAAAAGTATTAAAGGTAATAATAAGTTTTATGTAACTATATATATTCGATTATTATGTATTAGTTTTTTATAAAATTACAATGATGACAATCGCAAATTTGATAAAAGATTCATCAAATTTTCATTGTGATTGATTTATTTACATTTCTTGTTGACTCGGGAAGATCTACGGTTTGTTTAATTTCATTTAGTTACATAAAATTAACAGCTTTTAAAATTATATAACGTCTTATGAAATTTTGAAATTGACAATTCGACGGACGATTCGGACAAAGAACAAAAATTAGTATATATTAATAGAACTCATCTGTAAAATGTGTTAGCAATGAGTGAGGCAAACGCTAAATTTTATTTATTTTTTATTCATTTATACTTTTCCTGTCCATACCAGTGTTACGGAATTAATCCCAAACAGATCGACCATACACATTTTTTGTGAATTAATTTCTAATTAATTTGAAGAATGTTATTATTAAGCGTCATAACATACGATTGGTATTTACTTTACATTTCAATGGCATAATTTGCATAATGCAAAATTTGTTCGATTCCGCGGTTAGTTTTAAAATAAACGCTGTATAGAGGATGTTTCTGCTCATATAACAAAATACGTGGCTTACACAATTTCTTATAATTGATATCTCATAAAGATACCGAATAAAGTCCACATATTTTGTCCACTTTATACGACACTTCCATATTTCTTAAACAAACCGACGAGATTCTTAAACAGATGCGAAAACATGACATACTTTTTTTTCAACCCGTGAATGAATATTTCTAGACTCGGATTCAATGAACAACGGGTATATAAGAGTAAAACTGAAACCGACCGAGATCACAATTTATGACACTGTAAATATAATTAAAAAGCATTGATCGCGCGCGATACGTTATAAAACGCATGAGAAACGCATCTATTAAATTCTTCCATAATGACCACTAAATCAACGTAATGCCTGCGTATTGTTTGACTAATCCACATATACCGAGAAAAAATTGAAATTACTCGGCTATGATTCATCTGACACAATTAACCAAGCATTAATCTCGATGCATCGATGGCGGCGCGGAATAAACTCGCGGTCATCGCGATCCGGCGTCGCCGAATTTAAATGCCGTCCCGGTTTCGCGATAATTTTATCGACTTTCTCAAAGCTTTATGCTATTGAGCTTTTAAACCTATTGAAGCGTTTGACTTACGACTAATAAAGGAAAAGTAAAAAAGATAAAAACCTGCTACATTTTATTCATAAGCCTCATTGTGTAACGGTCTTGAAGGTTCAAAGCCATGGAATATGCCGACAAACCCCGAGGATACGTCTTGCTGTATATAACCGTTATATGCATTCCATGCGGGGATTCATATCAGTATGCCATTTTGAAAGTACCGAGTCTGAACATTGAAAGCAAGCTGACAAATAATTCACTGGTAATAACGATGATTTCAATAAATGCGGCCTATTTCTTGTTAACGCAATGTAATTTGTTGTTGTTAGCCCGCGCGTACTCAAATTAGCGCCGACAATGCGCTGATGTATATTCGCGTCCTCGTCTTCCATTCGTCAAATTACTCCCAGAGCGCTTTTCAACTTTAAATAACGCTGCGTTAAGAAATTGTCATCGACGGTCCGATGATTTGTGTACTCGAGCTTGAACGAGCCAGCTCTGCTGGTAGAACGAGTTAGCGACACAAAATCGAACAACTGAATTTGAAGCTGTTGCGTAACGCGACGTTATGAAGGCAATCGGACACCGCGAAAGTAAAATTTGGGATTTGTTTATTGATTATCGTTATAAAATTGAAAGTATTTGATAATATAGTACTTGATAATGAAAGTACGGATTTGATCCTTTTTTTTTAATTCGTATTACGTTAATGTAGGTAAAAATAGATATTTATAGTTTACATTTTGCTCAAATTCGGTAATAAGCGTTTTGGATGTGTTTTGAGTTAGGTGGATGTGAATGTAACAAGTGACACATTAACGCCTTCGTTTTTCAATGATGAAATGTGACGTTAACGAAACCACACTGATTTGTGATTTCAAATGTAAGACATTTTAGTTGAATTTATAATAATTTGGTTTGTGAAATTTTTAGAGTAAAAAAATTAGGAGTAGGCAAATTTTACATATTTTATATAATAATTATATATGAATTCGGATATTGTAGAAATATAATAAATTAAGAAATTAATTTACTTAAATGAAATAATTTTATTTTGTTATAACAAATTCAGAAATGTATAATATATATATAATTAGCAAAACGCATATATAATTTCGAAATGTGTATTTATAAACTTGATTTCCTCAATAAGCGGAATTCATATATATTTATATAAATTGGATTAATATATATGTATCATAATATTCATATCATAATGTTTTCTTATATAATTTGTATAGTGATTTATATATATATTTATATTTTTGTATCTATTTATTTTATGTTATATTACCGTAAATGAAACAATTTTATAGTTTACTATTAAATTTTTACTAACCTCCTTTTATAATTTAATTTATACAACTACACAATTCTTTTTTACAAATTGTATTTAAATCTAAGCGCAGAATGCAATTTTACTAAAGTATTTTCTTCTAAAAAACTAGAGCAATATAAAATCCAATTTTGTCTTATACTCATATCTGATGGTAATTGTAAATAATTATCGCTCGATATTTTACTTTTAACGCGAATCATTGGCAATAAAAGCAGGAGCACATTTTGCATATACACAGGCAACAGACCAAACTGGAAATTACATTTTTCAAATCAAAAACATAACTTTCCCGTCATACTCCTTTAAATCAAATAAGCATAATTGATTTATAAAACAATAATATATTTTAATTACATTCATCATATTTTACCAAATATTTTAAATATTACAATATTATTACAAATTACCATACTTTCTGGCGTTTAAAGTATATCTTAAAAAATCTTAGAAATAATCTATTTGACATAAAATAATAATGTTTAGGAACTAATTAAAAAAATAAAAAAAGCACATAAGCACATTTCAACATAAAAATGAGTGGTGTAAATCTATTTTCTTTATTTATTTGATAAGTTTTTATTTATGTGTCCTTTTTTAATTTATCTTTAAAATTCTAAAATCTTGAAATAAAAGGATCCTCCTAAGAGTCTACCACTAAAATAATACTTATTATAACAGTATTGCAAAAATTCGCCAAAATCTCTCGTACTTTTACTTTATCACAAATTTTACTACAATACATAAACAACCATGACTATTACAATATAAAAATCTTCCAAACATCTATTAAACCGTAGTACCAATGTCAGAAAGTATATTAATTTATACGATAACATTTTTCTCACCATATACACTACTGATTTCCACCGATCGCCCCATTCCTTACTATCGATTTGAACTGAACCGTTAGTCCGAATAACGTTGACTTCACGTTTTCGGATATTGTTTATCAAAGTCCCTTGCTTAGAACGGAATGCAATAATTATCCCGTGCCGTGACAGTGACGTCCCAAGGTATCGACTGTAAAATCTCGCGAGAATTAAGTGACATTAAATGCACCGCTACTGCAATTACGCTAATATTTCAATTACTCCGGAATTGCGCAACGCTCGAGTACAATTAAAAAAGCCTTATTAAAAGTGACCCGCGACTTGCATAAGCCGCTAACAGTTACGCAACGAAAGAGAAATTATGTCGTTTAAAAATACGATGGCGCAGAAAAGAATGATCTTAGGGGCACAATGAACAATCAAAGGCGCGAAGTCGAATGACTCGCATTGTCTAACGCGGTCCTCACAACCGCATCCCATAACCGACGCCTACCCTAGGCGCATTGGCCGAGTGACTAACCGGTCTAGCAATCGGCTCTTGCGAAATCCATTGCTATGCGTGAGTGTGACAAGGACACGTGCACTTTTACTCGCAAAGATCAATTATTCGCGCGATCGATAATGACAAAGCATCACCAACACTGCAGCTCAACCGAAACCGCTAAAAGTGTGCGCGCGCAGGAAAGTTGCTCCGGCTTTGAGTCAACGAGCGAAAGTGAACTGAAAATCGCAATAACAACATATTTCATAACTCTCGGTGTTAACTATTGTTCGCGCGACACGATGATTTGAGCTCTCGATGGGATTGGTGCGAACGATTTAAATTTTCTTTTCCGTCAGATAGCTCGTTCGCGGTTCGGGCGGTTGCTCTGTCCGCGTCTCAGTTAATAGCATAATTAACTGTTAAATTTCGAAAGGTTTCGACATTGACAGTTTTCACTTTTCAACCGACGAATCCGTGAGATTTATCTGCCAGCACTTGTCATGTCAACGATACGGATGGATGTTTGTTTATAATAATATTTGTATTACGTGAAACTGATCGTCGTAAAATTACCATAGAGCTGTATTAGTCGGGTGTATATATAGAATTTCTTATTTCAAACAAGAATGGTATATATTTGTGGACGGATTAATGTTTATCTACGTCAGACGAAATCATCTTTATGGGAAATTGCCAGATATAACAACCGGTTGTTATAAGAATTTAACATTATAAGCCGGTGTGCCGGCCGGCTCCGAAACTAGGTCGCATATTCGTTTCTTAATGGGACACTTTAAACCATTTGAAACGATCATGCGATATTGTTCAAACAAATGTAATGCAAATATGCTTATCTGGGTAAAGCGTTATTAGGGCTCATTCTTTTGGAATCCGTTCCATTTACTCCGACTGCTTTTCGTGATTGAATCATTACAGAAAAATCAGAATGAGGACAAATGCCGACTAAAAACTTCAATGGAATTTCTCAATTTCTTTGAGAATCGATTAAACTTTCGACCGTGTAACCAAATGAATTTTTTCACGAAAATTCCTTATTTTTCATTCACCTTTCGTATTTTAAACATTTCAAAATGTTAGTTTAATTTTAATATGTATACGTGCGTGTATAATTAAATATTTTACCACGAAGTAACGTAATTTTCGACATTGGGTTGTGGCAATAATGAAGGATATATTAAATGTTTACGCGGAAAAATTATACCATAAATAATTACTATGTATATATAAGTTTGGTATTCTCGAAAATAAATGATATGAAATTTATAAAAAATATATCGAAAACTAATACTAAATTATAGTACATAATAGCACGTAACCTATAAATATATATATAAGAGTTAATCTGCCCCCCAAAAAAACACTAGAATAAAACTATATATTTATATATATATATATATATATATATCTGTCATAATATTAGCATAGATGAAACAAACTTTTAACATAAATACATGGTTACAAGAACGTAATTATAGTTATTGGATCAGCTTACAAATTATTACGATTTTCCAATGTTACACCTTCGTTTGAAAAATAAATCATACGCGTGTTTTCTCTCCAAGTATCTCATCTCATCTTATGTTTTTGGACTTAAAGGGCGCGTCGGAATGACTTACGCAAAGTTATTCATACTTGACTCGCACTGGCTCGGTTTTCAAGCGGAAGAAAACAGTGTCGGGATCATTCCGTTAAGGCTTATTTCGTAAATTATGAAAAGGTATTTGCTTGTTAATTCGCTGCATTAAAGCGATTGATGGAAAGGAAAAAGGATTTTAAATTGCTTATCGCTAAAAGGTTTATTACATGAACTTTTTTCACGTGGTACAAAAAAAATGTTTGGACCGGTAAGAATTTTTATGACGAAAATTTAATAAACTACAGAAAATTGTAACAAAATATGCATAAATTAGAATGCATTATTTTAAATTCAAAACAATATCGTCGTTGTAATATTTAAATGCTGGTTGAGCGGTTTAATTATAACACGCTTGTTTGCAATATAGCATAATTACATTGTTTTTTAAAAAGTGCTTTAGACACAAAAAGGATAATAAAAATCGAACAATTTCTTACTTATAACACCGATTCGAGGAATCGGGTTTAAAAACGATATACTTAAATGTATTGTTTATAACAATATTACACGTTTTGTGCAAAATTTTATCTGCAATCACTACAAACTATGCAAGTAAAATACGTAGATTATTGCATTAAATATTAGTGTATGCTGACTTTGTCTTAATTTCAGCGTTTTATTTCACTATAAAATTGCTATAAATATTCTATTTATAAACTCTTTTATTACTGCTGGCTAATAATAATAAATAATAATGTTTAAATTAAAAAGATATATCGATTGCAATATAAAACAAAATAAATTTGTTCATAAAAATCAATTAACTATAAGAATATAGTTTGTATAAAATTAAATAAACTTTTGCGAAACTCGTATATCAATCGTACACGTTTTTACGAAATGAAACAATTTACAAAATCCTTATTTCATATCAATGACTGTCGTTTCGTTGAAAATTATATTAAGCATTATAATTTAATACGCGAATGGAACCATATAAGAACTGCAATAAATTCCAAACATATATATATATTTACATTACGTTCGCGAGTTTGCTCTTAACAAGTTCGTAAATGTTTCCGGCAAATAGAATACAAAAACACAGTTTATGAAAATGTCCGTAATTAATGTTTTTCGTGAATACGTCTTCGAAATGCGTTTCGACTGTGACAAGATCTCCCAACGCGTTAACCTCAATCGGATGGTACTACTTTTCCGGTATTTGATATCGCGAAATGCGTAAACCTTCCGTTGTGAAACTCACATTCCAGTTTGATTGACAAGAGGAATTCGACGATGAAGTTTATTTCTTCTGAAATTAATGTAATAAATTTGACCCTTTTTGTACAATAACAAAGCAGGATAAATTCTGTCTTTATTCGATAGCATAACGGTAAAATGTTTATTTATTTATATTATAAAAATCTGTAATTTACAATTTCACGATCCTCGACAACAACTTTGTCGCGACAGTCATTGGGCAATAAACAAATTGCACGACACGACACATATAAGATCAACTACTTTTGATTAAATTTTTCGTTTTTTTGTGTATATATATACAGATATATACTGAGAAAAACTAAACGTAGAAAATTGCTGTTTATAATACTAATTTGGAGACATTAAAGTAAAAACCCAAAAATTACTGTTTTTCCTTGTAAAAATACAGTTTTTCATACCAAATTTTCCTTCTATTTTTTATTATAA
>JABFQC010002212.1:0-16748 GCA_022817085.1 Psilanteris sp. ZL-2020
TTTCAGGATTATATATGATGTTTATATTAATATTATAAATTTTATATAACTAATATATTTTTTAGTAGAAAATATATTTTAAATGTATAATTTTTAGAAACTATATATAAATTGGTTTATAAAAAAAACGGCAATAAGTTGTATAAACCGATTTATATTTTCAAGATATATATTTGTCCGTGTGGGTTGTTAAATACATTATACAAAGGAGGGTGCGGGGTTCATACATAAATTTCTATACATACAAATAATCGAAGTAAACTCATCGGATAATTTTATTGACTTGAGTAAATAATCTAAAACATCCTGATATTTGCATATTACAGCTAATCATTTATCGTTCCTTATATACTGCTACACCACGTTTGCATTCGCTTGCGAGAAAACATAGTACAACTAACACTCTTGTATTTATATTTCTTTCTTTGTAAAATAATGTTGAAATTCAATATGAAATATATTATTAAAGCGAGTAATAAATTACTAACTCAAATACTAATTTGTAAATACTTTCAATCACAATAATCACGAAGCTTGTATAACTCTTAATACAAAAATAAAGTAAATTTTTATAATGTGTAGTATTTCTTATTTAATATAAAAAAAGTGAAAAAAACTAATAAGTTACCATAAGTTACCACTGTTTTTACCATTATATTAACACAATACTCACTATTATAGTAATTTTTAACCAAATAATTTTCTCCGTGTACATCTTTAATATTGACATTTTGTTATATTTTATGAATATATATAATATTTTGTTTATATAATGTCCTTTTTTTAGTTCTTTTTATTTCCTTCAATTTGCTTATGAGCCTGCTTCAACCTCTTAGAACCTAAATGGCAAATTTGAGACATTTCGAGGTTCAAATCAGGGTCTAAAAACTCAGAATATATTAAATTAGAACCTGCTTTAAAGCTATTAGGTGCTAATTTGAACCTACTTTTGACGTTCAAAACAGTTTTAAATTTCGACTCGGGCGGTTTTCGGTTTTCGTTGGCGTTTACGAGGTTGGTTTCGCGGTTGCGACGTTAGTGCGCGCGGAGAGTTTTTTGTAATCTTCGTATTTCGTCTTTTTTCGAGTGTTATTATTTTGGACTGGTTTATTGAACAAATTAGAGGTAATGACGGTAATAAGATTCGCGTACGTTTTTGATAGTCGACGAATTACGGATTATTATTTCTTGAATTGCGTGAAATTGGAATATAAAAGGAAACACGTGCGAAACGTTGGGACACCGAAACAGTGCGTGTATTGCACGCGAGGAGAAAATTATGTTTCGTATTTTTTTTTTTTGTTTCTAACGGTGTCGCAATAGGAAATATGATTTTGAACCAATTGTGGGATCAGTTACTGGTATTTGTTGCGTAATGAACGATATTGTCATCGAAGGGAACTAGTTGTTTTTTTTTTATTTTTTGTATTTATTTGTTTAATTTTAAATAACTCAGCTATTCCTGTTGCTTAATAATATATGTCTAATAATAATAATAAGTACACTGAAAAAAATAATCTTATAAATTTAGTAAAAAAGTAGGAAAATAGGCAAAAATGTAAATAATATGATAAATATGGTTATAAAATTCTAAAAATATATCAAATATTACCAAACAAATGATAAAAGCAATGATTTGCGTTTATTTACATTTTTGCTCACATTTTCTGCTTTTATTATCTAGTTTGGTCATATTTGTAAGATTATTTTTTTCAATGTAATAAGTATACCGTTGATATAATAAATTAAATCGTTATGTAATAATTCAATACTGTCTTTGCTTATTGTTTTTGGGCACAGAATGACCAGTTTATACCCCAATTTTTACATTTCCCCTATTATTTCCGTAGCAATACCTTCAATGCCGTTTTTCGTATGATTCTTTAAACGCGATTTTTCGCCATTGGATAAATTCATTCTTGGTATTTTAAAAATACATTCGTTTTTGAACGTTTAATTCTCGTTTAAATGGATATTAAAAGAATGTTATTCGAGGCTCAAAAGAACATTTAAATCAACAATTCTAGATGTATAATGGCTTATGGTTCGTGATAAAAATCATGGTGATATATATATATATATTATATATTCCTCTTACGCAATAGAAATAAATTAATTTTATTTAATTACTCACTGTTGTAATATATATATATAGAAATTTCAGTTTTCAGCTTTTTATTTTCAAATGTTATACTTAATTCACGAGGATGATTTTTATTTCGTCTCATAATGGTTCCACTGATTTCAATTGACTCGCGGAAAAAGGCAGAGTTGATAGAAAAATCAACGGGAACGCCGAAAAGTCTTTACAATTAGTTTAATATTGTATATTTTTAACAAATTACGATAAGATTAAAATTATTTCGTACGAATAAGTGTAAGAAAGAATATAATAGATAATAAATCAGTTTATACATAACTTCAATATATATATATAATATATTTATATTTAAATCGACGTAACCGTAGTCAACGAACGTTTAAACAAGTATAGAATGCACATAAGTAATTCTAGATACGGAACATAAAGATAAGTAGAAATGTTTGATGGGATTACTATGTACTAACCATAATTTGAAGCAATCGTTCGTAGTAAAATTTACAGCCTGTATTTAGAAATCAACGGATATAAAAGTTACAATACAATATTTCCCAGAAAAAAAAAAAACAAACATCACAATTATAGGTTTCATATCGTGATCATTTTTAATTAAAACTTACAATCCGTTTATTGAAATAAAAAACTATCCAAATCGACCTTCGTAAATAAAATTTATAATAAATTTTTCAAAACCGCAATCGAATTACTTAACGTAATTGTGCTGTCATTTAATTATATTCTGTCAATTAAATCGAATTAAGTTTCCTCAAAAAATTCTCAATTTATTCAATAGTCAATCAAACAATTAAATAATGTTAATTTTAGTACAAAAAACAATAACATTGGTAACTCTATATATATACTCATTTTTGTATAAAATTAATTGATTATACTTGACTTTCATTATTATAAGAATTAAAAAGGTAATAAATTGAATGGAATGGAATTGCCATATTTTATAAAAACCAATCGTCAGAAAAGCGATTCTTTAACGTTAAAAGTATTTCTGAACCAAAAATTACATATTTTGTTCTTGAGTTATTCCCATAATGCAAGATTTATTTAATTTTCTTATAAAGATTCGACGTTATTAAGACCAACTTTGAGTCGAAACATTTCGACTTCGAGACACACGACCGCTTCGATTTTAATCAATCGTTTCAATTTAAACAAATTCCGCTGTTTTGCAAAACGACACAACCATACTGGAAAAAATAACGTGTTGACTGAACATAAAAATATGTTGATCCAACAGATTTTCCAATTTAGGAACCATAATGTGATTCGTAAGATTAAGTTAACATAATGAGTTACTATAATAAACTGTCAACTAACAGAGCAAATATATTATTTTGTTAATAATTGTTTAAACTATATCTATAAATTTAATTTATAATTTATTTTCGTGGAAATATTAATTTACATTATCATTTAATATATATATTTTTTCTTTAATAAATTTATAACATAACAGTAATAAACGTGTTAAATAAAATTATTATTAAATTTATTTGTAGAATAACTCGTTAATCCTTTGATTTTTAATACTATATTTATATAAAATGTATTTAGTTTTTTTTCATCATCAAAACTTTATTTGAAATAGCCTTCTGAAAACTTAAAAATGCATAAAATAAATCAATTTCAACATTAATCTTAACATAAATATTTTATTCAGCATCTGTTAAATGTTGCTTAAACCGTAATATGCCGTTGAATCAACATGAAATGGATAACAGTTTTTTCAATGTCCTTTCAATGGTTTCATTTTTTCCCGTGCACCTTAAAAACGGCATCAACGTCATCCGTATGATCGCGCGACAACGGACCGTCCTTTGCGGCGTCCGGCTTCGCTTCGAAGTCGAACCCAAAAAAAGCGTCGACTCGAATCGCGCGCGCATTCGCGTGACCTTTGGATCGGCGCAGGAGCGACGAGAGCGTCGCGCGTAAACGACCGAAACGCGCGCGATTGCGGGCGCAAAAAACCGCGCCAAAAAGAGCGACCACGGCGTTCGCGTCGATCGTTGGCGTTCAGGCGCGTCACCCGCGACGCGCTTCGAAACAAGGACGCGCGCGGGCGGAAAGGCAGTAGGTCAGCCGACGCGAAACAAAACGTCGCATGCGACGGGAGGGCGGCGAAAAGCTCCTTGCGTCGGCTCACAAAAGAACGGCACTCGCGTCGTCGCGCCGACTTTGTTATCGCGCGCTAATTGGCTGGTTATCTGCGGTCGACACGAAACGCGCGGAAATAATGCCGGCGGGAAATGAAACGTCCGCGGCGAACAAAGAAAGACGAAAGAAAGGGACAGAGAGAGAGAGAGAATAGAAGAAGAAAGAGAAGGGCGGGAAAGGACTCGTCGGGTCCGCGATCGACTCGCAGGACGAAGCGCGGAGAACGGAACAAAATCAAAGAAACGAAATTTTTTGTTTATTGTTTTTTTTTTTCTTTTTTTTTTCTTTTAAAATAGAGTATCTATATTTGTTCTATCATACATGCACATAATAAAAGGTGGTATAAACTTAAACATAATCGGAATCTAGACATTAATTATAATCATGGTTAATAGCCTTAATCGTATATAGCAGCAGCGTTGCAATTAATCGTAAGTGTAAACAACTTATTCGAACGGAAAAATGGTGTTTAAGTATGCCGTAACTACGTGGCCGCTATAGTTTCACAAAATCAACCTTAAATACGTAGTCTTAACAGCTAGACAGTAGCGAGTCCCGGCGTAGTGTAAGCGCAACGTCGTGCGGAAAAGAAAAAAAAGCACCGTCGTCACCGCGGGGTCACGTGACGAGTGGTCGCGCGCCCCTCGGCCACCCCCACCCCCCGTCCCAGCCCTGACAAGGAACTTTCATTTCGGCTTTAGAACTCTGACGAACTAAAAAGTACCGCGCGCCCGAGTGGTCGCGCGGTCGGCCGGTCCGCTCGTGATCCTTCGTCCTCCGAGATCCTGCTCCTGCGGCGCGACTCGCTGTTCGGCCCCCCGACGCGGCTCGCCGCTGCCAATTGACCGACGCGCGCCGACAAACCGCCCGAGGACGGGGTCAAGGTCGACCTTGCGTCGGCGACCTTTGACCTCGCGACGCGGCGTTCGCCGGCGATTCCTCGTCCTTGCGATTCGGCGTTCCGCGCAGGAGCGAACCGACCGATCCCGAGACCCAGGAAGAAAGGATTCGTCTCGCTTCTGACGGGATGCAGATACAAAGGATACATGTTGCTACTTATCAATAAAGCTAACTACGGCTCGGTCGGACCGTTCGCGCCGCGCGGCATTCGACCGGAAATTGAAACCGAACTCGCCGACGAGGCGTCGGTCGCGCGCTTGGCGAACGAGAAGCGGTGCGTCTGCGGACTGAAAAAAGCGTGTACAATTGCGATGGGCGCGCCGGGCCGCGCGGAACCAGGCGTCGCGATAATAACAATGTACAAATGCGTCGCGCCGTGAATATACAATTATTGCTCGGGTGAAATGTACACGGTTTGTTCAGCGTTTAAGGCAACTCTCGACGCTTCTATGGCGCTTGCGCGCGTCGGGGAGACGCAATACGAAATTACTATAGGATCGCTACGCGCGAGTGATCTAGGTGATCTATCTGAACCGGTAATATTTTTTTTCCTTTTTCCTTTTCACTAATTGATTGTACTCTACGTCAGAGGTGCAGCGCGTTCCACGCTCGTTAGACATTTAATTTAAGTAGTTTATATATTATTAAATACGCGTGAGTGTGTGTGTGAGAGAGTGTGTGTTATTGCATATAAATATACATATACATATACTTCCAATGTTTATATATATTGTATATATATATATCCGTAATTATATACACATACATCGACGATAATTTAATTACACTTATATATTATTAGATTGCACTTTACACCCAAGCTTTCAAAAATTCCGCGCTCGGACCCTCAAGGACCTTCGTCCTTGCGCGGTCGGGACCGCGCGGGATTTGCACGCGCACGAAATAAATTGGCACTCCTTTGCGGGCGTCGCGACGCTAGTCGCCGTTCGGTGTCGCAGTTGCGACGAGCGAAAACAAAAGCCGCGCGCGACTTCCGCGGTCCTAAGCAGCGCCGGAAGGTTATTCCAAAGCACGTGAATTATGGCGCGCGCGCGACGAAACCGAAGCAAGCCATCCGCGTTGGTAATAAATTCGTTAGCGAGCATCCAATTTATTGCGATTTATGTCAGACGCGCGCGTTTTATACATATTCCCTTGTTGTACACTGAAAGAAGTAATCCTGCAAGTTTTACCATCCTGTATTGTAAACATGCACGGAAAAAAATAATTTGGAAATGGCAGCCATACGGATATGGTTATTAATTCCTGTTAAAGAGAAACTGAAATTATGGCTGCATCAGCTAAACAGTATGCACTGAAAAACATTATATTGTCTGAGATGATAAATGTATCAGTAGATTATATATATGAGTGATATATGTAATTAATGGTATCTTAAAGTAAAAATCTAATAATTAAGACACTTTTGTCTTCAATCAAGACATTCCTAGTCTTTATTTAAGACGATGGTGTCTTAAATTAAGATTCTTATTTTAATATTAAGTCGATGAAATTTTAGAATAAAAATCATGTCTTAATTAAAACGCTTGCGTCTTAATTCTTAATCTTAAATTAAGATTCTTATTTGAATATTAAGTCAATGAAATTTTAGAACAGGAAACAAGTCTTAATTAAAACATTTGTGTCTTAAAGTAAGACGTTTAATTGTAAATAATTATTAACGTTTAAATTAAATAATATATGATCATTAACCTATAGAACGTATTGTTGTGTTCTAATAGCTGTATTTGATAATGTGCAATAATTGTTTTATATACGGTTTAGTGGTTCTTATAGTAACCCGACAATATTGCTGATTCAACCATATTTCTACTAGTATATGCTAGAATTAAAAGCTCGAATTAAAGAGTTGATTTAAATTTTATTTATTTAATTAATTATAGTAAATAAAATACTTTCAATCTTAATTCTTGTATTTATGATAAATTGTACAAATATTTTTTTTAAATGTTATTATTTTATTAGTTAAAAGTACCTATGTAAATATCGTTTGGGTTCGGAGTTTCAACCTTTGCGCAGAGCGATTCATGAACACATTTGCCATGCTTATTTCTGAAATAATGCTGTTTACATACGCATCCTGGATTGCATTGCTAAAAAAATGTAATTTCAATTTTAACAAAAATATTATTTTCACTAATAATTCTTTTCTAGGTATTGCTACTATGATCGTATAAATTAATATTTTTATATTATTTTTTCAACTAATTATAATAAGATATATTTATTTTAATCATTTTTTTATTTGTACTCATTATATTGAATATTGTCAAAATTTATATACAAATATACATAAAGAATTTGAATTATTTTAAAAAATCACTATGGTTAGGATAATCAGTAAATAAAATAAAAAAACTTTACATGCGTATTATAAATAAGATATAAAAAAAAATAACAATAAATATCGGAAAAAAATTAATTACATAACAATTATACTTCGACGATAAAATAAAGAATAGCGGATTTATAAGTCGAGAACGAAGACGTATCATCGTTTAAGGTATTAGGAAGAGGATTATAAAACATATATATATGAAGCCGGAAATATGAAGTAGACGGATGGATTAATTTCGGAAACTTGTCAATGCAGGATTATACAATGCATGTTATGCATGTTTAACTTAGGTTGGTTAAAAAGAGCTACTATTGCACGACGAAATTATTAGCAATAATATTAAATTTCTTTGTGTATGGAATAGAGGTCGCTCTTGTGTACACTAAGAAATAAAAAATTTATCAGTCCTACCAACAGGACTGAGATTAAGGCTGAGTTCTCAAATGACCTTTCAGTACTGAAACAATGAGATAAAAATATGAAAACAAATAATTAAGACAAAGACAAAAGTGCTGAAAATTAAGTTTAGAACTCAGCCTAAATCAACTTTTATATGATTGTCATTGTCACACTTACAGTGTTTCTATGTATTGAATGGAAAATACGAGACACTACGAATACGAATAAGTTTTACTGCAGTTGTCTTTGTCACATTCACAGTTCTCTTATTTAAGACGGTTGAAGATAGTAAATAATACGAAATCCGATAAAGTTTCATCTAGCTGTCTCTGTCACTCTCGCAGTAATATTGTGAGTTCATAATAAAGAGAATGGAATATATTTTTGGAAATCAAAAATTCATGGCGTTGGGTAAAAAATAGATGAAAAATTGAAAATACGCGTAGATCTTACACAGTTGAAATGTTGATGAAGTTGATAAATCTTAGACTTACATAAGTACAAAATGGCGTTCCTTTAGGATTTTCGCAAGTTTTTTTGCAGGTGTCTGGACACACATCATATACTTCATTTTCTCCTTTACATTTTGTACCTGAAACAAGTTTTAAGGTTAAGGTAAATAGTAATTAAATAAAGTAAATACAAATTAATAAAAGTGTACCTAACGGTTATGCAATTTATAAATCGTATATAAACATTAAATTATAAAAAGGAAATTTGCAAATTGTCAATAATTGGTAAGAATGAGAAAAACATAATTTTCGCATAGATCTACGTATATTCGACGTAGAATCGACGATATTAATCACTGGGAATGTAGTTTTTTTTGTATTTTTTTTCTGGTTATGTTAAACATTTGTTTTGATTATTTTTTGTGTATTATATATATATGTTATTATAAAATTATATTTATTTTTTAATTTATTTATAATACATAAATTAGATTATATAATTTTATATTGATTACTTACTTTCGTTGTTTACGAATAAAATATTTGTATTTTCATTTCTTTTACATTCCGACAGAGGAACACAAATTCCTTTACTATTTCGAAAGTTATTAGGTAAACAGTCACAGCCCGGTAGACATATCTGTTAAAAACAATGTTTATAATTATTTTTAACATAACAAAAAAAGACGGGTGGGGTTAATCTTGTTTGCTTTATGTAAGAAAAAAAGAAACAAGAAGTCCCCAAAATTGCACGTTAATATAACTCAACATATAAATTAGTCTTTACTTACGTAATTACACATTCCTCCCTTTGGATTATCACAAGTTTTTCCACACGTATCTATACAATGGGCCCATCCTTCGTTTCTGCCACACATCGGTACTAGATAAAATATAACCACAGATTATTTATATAACAATTTCAATTTAATCTTTGTATTTCTTCCATTTTTTAATTGTTAAAAAATCACATTCTATATCACTTTCTAAATTCCGAGGAACATAATAAACGTAAACAAACAAAGTCAACATTCTTAAACAAAACAATAGAAATGACCTTCAACGTCAATAAACCGTATAGGCCGTTGAAGGGAGTTTCTCGAATTGTAAATAAACAAATGGATACTTCATTGGAACAAACGCAATTCAATTCATGTTAATTATCGGAAATAATCGACCCTTAAGTAAACAAATAATACTTCGAGTCGCCGAAAAGGAATGAAACGCGAGTTCAAAGTCAAACGTGAACAATGCGTACGAGTGAGACGGAGCGTTCATTGAATTGTATCACAACAAAACATATATCACACTTGCCTCGTCTTTTATCTCAACACGAAAATAATCGTTAAATATTTATCACATACATACTCAACGCACAAAAACGAAACAACGAAAAAATTACGTGATTAATTCAAATACGAAACTAACGTGCGATCATTGAATTACATCCCAAGGCCAAACATAACAAAAGACACGCCGTCGCGACGCGCGTCATGATGAATTTTGATCGAAATTTAAGGAACGACTAATCCACGCGGTACAAATATTAGAATTGTTTTCAATAAATCCGGAGAATCGTAAAGCGGACTTTTAATCGCCTCCTTTTATTGCGCCTCGGGTATTTGCATGACAGAAGAAAATAGGCGTGGTTGACCGTTGGTGGAGAAACAAATCTAGATATTTCTGGACACACGGACGACCGACAAACACGTCGCATGATTTATAATCTGTTTATCACGCACACGAGCAAAATTAAAAGGAACACGAAACATTCAAATTCGTGGTCGAAAAAAGAGACGCCCGATGTGTATATATATATATACTGACATATATAGTGTATATAAATGCTTTAAAATGCGCGCATTGTTGGTTGACCTTAATTCGATTGAAATGAGTGGATAACAATAGGGATGAAATTTGATTGTTTTTAAATTAATACGGTTTTTCCAAAGGCAAGTAAAACAACAACGAGCACGTGGTTTGTTTAACCTTGAAACGAGTAAACGTAAAATAATCGTTGACGGGACGATTAGTTTGGTTACGTTGTTGAAAAATAACAATAACAATAATTTTTTTTATTGAAAGTTGACGTAATTGTTGTTGTTGAACAAAAAGTCGTCAAGTGGAGGGATTTGTGCGTTTGTACGTTTCGCAAAAAATCGACTTCGCAATCGTAATCAGCGACCTCGAAAACCCTTAGAAACTGGTACTTATCGAAATTAAAAAAATTGCCGTTTTCCCCTAACCATTAATCGTTTGTAGTGGCTCTCGAGCCATACTATCAATAGGACATATCCCTTTCATCCTACAAAGGGCTTTTTTCAATGTACATAAATGCTGGCGATCCAGAAGTTAATAAAATGTTTTCTTCTCGAACAAAAACGTGAATGAATTACTCCTAAACGTAAAGTATCCGTTCATAAAAATAATAAACATAATGTTGATGTGTTATTATAAATATATAATAATAAAATTAACTATAACAGTTATAATACGTGGTAATAATAATAATAATACATATCATTTCATATTGCAAGTTTCCTGTTTTATTCTGAAAAAACTGTCACAATATAAAAAATGAATATCCGTATGAGAATAATTAAAACTTAAATATTATTAAAGCGAATGAAACGATAAATTAAAGGAGAAAATTAAGATGTATTTTTTATGTATTTATTTTTTTATAATTTAAACGGTTTCGTTTATTTCTTCTAAGTCATACACAGACACAAAACAGGTTTGTCCTTTGATTCGAAAGGTAAACAATAACATAAATGCACTTTTACTCTTGGTTTTGACATTGACGCATTTAAAGATGTTGATAATAGTATTAAAAAATACAAACGTTGACATATTACAGTACAATTTTTGCCTAATTTGTTTTTCATTGCACAATATTTTTCTAATATATTACCGTCGTGTACTTAAAAAGATTACTTTATTGGTCGTATAAATAAGCGTACAATTCGTTTATAGCATATTGGAGTTTTTTTACGATTTCGGTGTACAATAGATTTACTTTTAATTAATTCTTCTTGTAACGTTGTAATTAGCTTTCAGCCATCATGAAACGTTGCGTTTAACGCTGAAAAGTAAATACTTATATTATTATATTGTAATTACAATTAATTTACAATAATTATAATACTTAGCGTTATGGAATGGTAGAGCGTATTTGTACTATCGCAATTACAGTTATTTGTAAAAAAATAATAATAAACGTATATTATAAAGTAAAAATGAAATAAATCAAAATAAGTTAACAATTGGTACTCGTTTGCAATCATTTTATTCATATCAACTCACAATAAATTTTAACAATTCACCCTACGAATTTTTTTCCGGACAGTCTTCCAACGGAATACATTTGTTGTTGTCGTCTCTTACGTAGCCATGTTTGCAATTGCACCCTTTAACGCAATGCTGAAAACATAATGCATGAAAATGAAAATTACATACCAAGTAAATGGTGAACAAATTTACATAATAAATATTCATTTTATGGGTTTATTATTAAAATAAACCTCGGAACACTAGTTTGTTATGATAGTTTTCTCTTTTTTTTCCGCGTATTAGTCGGTCCTTTGTTTACAACGACAAAATTAATATTGATTTAACTCGGGAATGGGCGCGTACTATTTTGATTTCTTTGTTCATCGAGAACCGTTATCGTTGACTGACGGTTAAAATGACTAATATAAACTCATTCCTGGGTCAAACCACGAGCTTTCCTAACAACGTGGTCAAACACTTGGATGCGAATATCAACACGGTGTATTCTATAAAAATTACGTAAAAAATCGAGACAGATTTTAATTTTCCACCCGAAGTCCTCTCAAATATTACGAAATTTGTAACACGACGCCGTACATAACAAAAATGCCAAAAATAAATTTTTTATCGTTTCTTTACGGCACATTGACTTTTCGGTTCAGCTAATGATGTTAAATGAATTTTATTTTTACGACTAATAGAAACAAAACAATAATAAAAATAGGACCACCACAAGGTCATTCGGATTATAGACGTTTACGTGCGTAACAATAACAGATCCGAAAAATATGATTTAACGCGAAACATTTCGTGATTATCGAAATTATTTTGTATTAATAATAGTGAAATAATCATAAATGGCACAAACAGCTTTGCATAACGGAGGACTTCTTTCTCTGCACGTAGCTGGACACGGATTCTGACACGAAACCGGCATTTCCCCTTCTAAACATTTCGGCTGTTCAGCATCTGAAAGCAGAAAACAAACTCCCATATTTGAATCGTTTTTAAAGGTCGACTATTGCGATACTGCATCGTTTATTAAATTATACACGTTAATTGCAATTGAAGACGATAATTAATTGCGAAATAAAATCGCTCGACTGTGAAGTGAATTTTTAATGAATGCCCGCGCAGTGGTTGCGTTGACTCACGCCGTATCGTGATTAAAAATTGCTTATTTGAAAAATAACTTTAATTGAATTAACGAAACATTAATTTATCAAAACAAGTCGCCGCGCGTGTTTATTCTTTGTTTGCAAAACACCGCGTCTTTGTTAAAACTGAAATTCGATCGGACGGATTTTCCCGCGATTTATTTCCAAATGGCGGCAACGATCCCGCGCGCTCGCTGATAAATACAATATTTGATTTTGTAACGATTGTATTATTTAACGCCGAAATATTTTAAAAGTGCGTTCAGTTGGCGTCGTGTATTTGTATATTGATAATATTCATGACTCGATTATCTCTTATTTTCCCGTTAATAATTCGCGGCAGCGCGCGTGGCGTTATTAATTAAAAGTCGTTGCGCAATATATTAAACAAATTAATCATTTTTTGTCAATTCAAATGATAATGATTATTTATTATGCAAAGATTGAAGAATCGACTTTGAGATTGATTTAATATGGTTTTTAATATTTATTTTTTTAAACAAACACTATACTAACAGATAAGAAATAATAAAATAAAAATAGAAAAAATAATAAATAGGTGTCTAAATAAATAAATATTATTTTTTAAAATAATAAAAATTGTTTATATTTTTTTAATTTGCATTAATTGTTAGTATTAAATAAATTTGAAATTTAATATTGTATAATATATATATAAAGGTAGGTTTGGGAACACCCACCTTTAGGGCGCCTAGTCACGGCCCTGAAAAATTTTTTTTATTGTAGAAAATATGGCGGAGCACATCGGGCGACCTTCGGCCCCCATCACAAAGCCCCCCCCCCTCCCACCTCTAAAAATCTAGTCAAATCCAAAACGCGAGGGTCCGAGGGGGTCCCAGTACCGTATTTTGTGGGCGAGTCCCCAAAACTACCATCGGTAAAATATTTAATATTGCGTAAATGGGAGACAAGATGGTCGTTTGTACCCAAAGCTTCCTTTAAATATAAATATATCTGTACGTACTGGGGCAATCAGAAGCCAAGATGCAATTGCCTTGTTCATCTGAAACGTAATCCCAATCGCATTGGCAACCAGGTTCACATGTCTAAATTCAAGAAATACCAATTGTTATTAATCACGAATCGTGTTTACGTTTGCATGAAATTCGTAAATACGGGATTCGATTAGGAATTATTCATTTGAAAATCACGTACCGCGGGACGGCATTGCGGAGGATTTAGATTCGCACACGATGGAAGGCACGGAATTTTACATTCTCGGTAGACTTCATTCACTTTGCATTGTGGAGTTTCCGCGCCACAAAGGTCTGCAATAAATTAATAAAAGTTATCTTAAACGGAACCAAATTTCTGACACACAAAAATTCGAAGAAATGAAGGTCGTTTGTAGCATTTATGTAAATAAACGTATGACTTTGAATAGACGCCGATCATGGCGTGGTGGTACGACATAATAAACAAATAAACGTCCTTGAAAACAGATAAAAGTAAATATTGTTTTTAGCTCCGATATACTTTTTTTATTGTTTATCGATTACTTTTTATTTACGATAAAATCTATTTAATTTACAATAAAATCTGTGTAATTATAAATATTTGCAAATATTAATATTTAGTATTGTTTATTAAACGAAGTAAATGATTTGAATTATTTCAAATAATTATATTGCATTTGTTATATTGAAAATAATTATTGTTTTGTTGTTGTACAACATAACCTCATATTGTAGTTAAAAATTATTATATCCTTATCTATGTATTATTATTTGGATTTCCATTTTATTGAAATAATTATGGTTAAACACGTAATTACCAGAAACTGCGAGACAAATACCAATCAATAAATATACCAGCGGTGACTTATACATTTTAGCAGTTATAGAATATGACTGATTGACATTCGGTAAGATTAGAATTTATATGATCACTTTGTTCGTGTATTCTCGTAACTGTTTATGTAATGCAATAAGATAGTGCTGTGCAATAAACTTGTAATATATTGCACTGAAATTTAAATTAATATAACGGATTGTTTATGAGATTTTAGATGTGATCTACCCGTCCTGTCCACTCAATAATTTATATACATTTTAAATTTTAACAAATAAGTTTTTCAATAATGTTCGTTAATTATACAATAAATTAAAATATTACATAAAATTACATACAATTATATTTAAATTTTATATAACAATTGAATAGATTATAATTATTCACGTAATTGACGTTTATTTGTAATTATATGATTTAAGAAATTATGAGAATTTTGATTATATTTCTTCTAATATTAAGTTTTCGTTGTACAAAGCATAATAATTACACATTTTACGAATAATTATTGTTTATTAATATTACATAACAATATTATATGCAGAATTAAATTTGCAGGCAAAGTATTAGAAAAAATGAAGAAAAGATACAAAATGGCGCAAAATAACTATTTTGTCATCAAATTGATGTGCAAGTATTATTATTATTTTCTGGACTTTTATTTGGTTAGACGATCACTCTAACCACCAAGCCGCCACGACTTGTTACTTTTATTTGGTATTTTTAATGTATATGAGCATATAACAACCAAACAATTTCCTCTCCCCCTATATTTATGTATTGTTTATAATTTAGTATTTTAAGTTTTATGGTTAATAATTAAAGAATATCGTTTTCAATTTTAATTAAGATTTTATTGAAAATAGACTGGAAAATATATACAAATCAAGGAATATTATGATTTTTCATAATGACATGCGCGCGCAGAGAATATATCAGTAGCGACATCTAATGATAATGACAGGATTAAAGTATCAATATGAGTATATAATTATTATAGTTATTTCAATTATTATGGCCTATTATTCTGTCGTCGATTTTTAGCTGCTTTGATTGTCTTCCACAGGGCATTGAGATAATGGTATACATTTGTTGTTGTCATCTCTCACGAGTCCAGGTTTGCATATACATCCTCTAAGGCATCTCTGGAAAAAATTAAACAAATTCAAATAGTACTTCTTTTTATATGACTATAACATTTAATTATATTTGAATAAATAATAATATAATGTAGTAATAATAATAACAATATTTTTTAATAATAATAGTCATATAACCACTTCGTTATCCGGTGCTGTGCATATCGTTCACTAAAAAGAAAATTCCAAAAACAATTTTTTGTAAGTCACAAATATGTGAGTAGTATACACAGTTATTTTAAAACTTATCATTTGTGGTTTCCCGTATTAACCGGGTAATCCCGGTATTTATTCTTCCAAGGAAATTCTTATACATATAGATATTTCATTGATTCATATTTGTTTCTATATCACATATCGGTTGATAAAATAGTCTCTTATAATGGATTTTCAAATGTAAACGATAAAATTCAAATGATTTCGATCTTTAAAACATTATTATAATTATTAATCAGTTTTAATTGCTTAATTAATATATCATGTTTATTTAGAATTTTAAATCAGTATTCATTATTGACATAATCTTGCTCATGGAAACGATCATTACTCATAGATCGTTGAACATTTTAAAAAGAAATTTGCCATTGAACATTCAATCAAAACAATGAGTTTTTATGCGAGTAAATGATCATTTGCTTTGTTTATTTTACATTTTTTCAGTTTTTTTTTATTTTGTTTTGAACGTCTGATTGATTACTTGTGGTTATATTATAAACATAGAGTATATTTGAAATTTTATAAAATTTTAATTCTTTTAACAATAATAATAACGGTTGGATTAAGTATAGTGATATTTATCCATTATTAAAAATCTTGGGAACACTTGAAGTTAGCTAAACTGATAGGAAATGCGCGCGCATACAACACCAAACTTCACGTTGTTCAAGCTTTCCGCGTCGAGTATGACTTCGAAACATTTAGCGCGAAAATTTGAAAATCATTAGGAATTAATATAATCAAATCCGTTCTTATTTGTTTAAATAA
>JABFQC010002213.1:0-16748 GCA_022817085.1 Psilanteris sp. ZL-2020
GAATATATAATTGAAAAATACTTTGGTCAATATATATATATCACAAAAAGCAATAAAATAATTGCCTGAATAATTAATAACTTATTCAGCAAGAATTAATTGCTTAACGAATTAATTATTAAGCAATTAAAAACGCGTAATAGTATAATAAGTACGAAGCTAATTATAGATATTTTAAACGTAAAATTAATATTTATTTATATAACAAAATACAAAATTTAAACATTACCGTATTAATTATTTGTATATCATGGATAAACAATTTATATTAATATGGCGAACAAATTCCCAGCCACATAAAGTGTAGTTGATATGTTTTTGTAAATAGTGTGATTAATAGAAAGCTAAATGTTTCAGGTAACTCAAGATTACAAAACCTCTCGAAAAATATGCATTGTACTATAGCGTGTATCTAATAATAAATGACAAGTTAATATTTTGAAATAACCGAATGCACCCAAAATATTGACCCAAACAATACACGAAATGTGAAATTAATCACATTCCGTATTTGAAGGTCAAACCCGGATATCATTTTTTAACGCGGAATTAACGCGTTTTGTTTTTCATGAATGTTACCCAATACAATTTCAGTTACCACTGGTACAGTCACCTGTGTGAATATGTGATCACCCACACCCTTCTCCTTCGGGGTGAAACGAGCATCAACTCGCCTGGATTCCACGAACGTTTCAGTGTTCTCTACGAGGGCGCATAAAAATGCCTCGGTTAAACGATTGGCAATAAATATGGGCTAAACCAGTACTATTTCGTATCCTTGTTTACATTGCTTCAAACAAATAGATTTTGTTCCTTGTCTTTGCTATAATGTTTTTCAGGAATACCGCTCGAGTCTTTGTAAATAAACAGAAGGGCTTTATTTAGTTCAAACCTGTTTTTTAGTTGTATAACAATTATAAAATTACATTTTACTTATAATACATACATAATAACGGAGTTGAATAATATTTATATAGCGTTTCATGAACCATTATTTTGTTATTTGTTTTACGTACTTAAATAATTATAATGTATATACATTATCGTTATGTGATTATTGAATAACAAACAATACTCGCACTGAATTCAATTGTTATTTTTTTAATGTAAACTAATTCAACTGATTAATACGTGACGAATGATAAAAGTATATGTAGAAAATTTGAGTGATTTTAAAGATTTTGAGTTTTTGATTGAAAATTGATTCTTACTGATTTTTTAACGTTATCGTAGATTTTGTCAAATATTTTAAGTCTTGTAATAATAATAATTCACACTTGTTACAATATTAAAATTTCTCAAGTACCAGCGAATACTGCACCAGACATTGCATCAAATTGCTTTAGTTTACTCAATATTATAAGACTATGTACAAAAAGTTAATTGAAAATTCCGCTGAATAATACATCACGATGTAGTTAATCTATATTCAGTTATTTTGTCTTTATACATTAATGAATATTTGTTCATTGAAAACAATGCTACGACTTACAAATTAATCGTGCATATTTTTGATATATTTTATATTTCCAAATTGTACTAAATTTTCAAGTTAAACCAATTAAATGCAAAATGAACTGGTTTATTAGATTAAAAACTGAATACCCGAGACATAATTTTGAAGTACTCTAAATATGCTCTCTTCAATGTATCCTATGTTAAATCTTTTAACAATTTATTTTGATTGATGGTTTTGCCGCCGTTTCGGCCACAAAATTCGAACGGCTAAATCAGTGGAACGCGCCTTTTTTATGGAAGTAAATTACGCTATTTACTATTAGAAATATTCAATTTATTGAATGAATTCAATTGACATTAAATTGTACAAATAATTCATACATAATTTTAATATCATGCAATTTTTTCTAATTTGTTTAATCTCAACATTTTATTGTTTTCTTATTTAATTTCAACATATTTAACAACATTTCATTTGACGTTTTTGAGCAGTAATTATTAAAAAATGATATTTTTCAGATCATTATTAATACAATTTATGAAATGTGTAAATTTGTCTTTGCGGAAAAATTCTTATTTATTAATGTACTTTATTGTTTTTATTGTAAATTCAACGTTTTAAACTTAATGCACATACATTAATAATTGTTGCACAAATAATTTTTAGTTAACGTTATTGTTTTTGTTTACTGTATTCTTTTATACATGATGAATGTTCAACTGAGGTTTCTAGACAAATTATAGGAGTCTTGTGATTAAAATGAAATAATTCCCTTATTCTTGAAGAAGTACCATTTAGCCGTTCACAATTAGTGGCCGAAACGGCGAATACGGCCAAAACCGTCGCGGCTAATAAATGCGAACATACCCAATGCAAAGATGTTCCAGCGTCATTTCGAGTGAATTTGGAAAACAATTATTTTTAATAAAAACTATACAGAAATAAACGAAACTTAAATCTCTACCAAAATGCAGGACTTATAAATAATGAAAATTTAAACCACATAAAAAATTTAAATTTTAGAAATATACTGACAACCTTTTTCAACCCCTAGACTCTTTTTTTAAGTTATTAAATAACGTATTAAATCTTACTAAATCAGATAGAATACATATCAACTGATGTGAAACTAGTCATTAACTTTTATTTTCTATGTACTACACGTAACAATATATTATATTATAGCTAATACATTAAACTGCCTATTAGCATTTAACAAATTTATTACCTCGCGGTGGCTAAGTTTTTTGTATAATAGTTTGGACTTGATTTTAGGTTTTGATTTTCTGTATAAATTAAATAATTCGTGTTGGAACACAAAAATGTAATTTATAGTTTTTCCAGATATTTTAAGTATTTAAGATACCAAGAATTATTTTTACGTAACATTAAATTAAGGTGTATTAGTCTTAAAATTTGCGTGAATTTTGTAATTTAATTAATAATTTTCAAAAAGAGATGGTGCTTAAGGATGCTGCAAAACTAAAATCGTTAATTCACGGATGCGATTTAGGAACCATTAATAACCTCCTAGCTCCTCTAAAACTAACATTAACTATCTGATTGTTTTTATTATTTGTTGCACATTCACAAATTAATACGCAAGCAGATTTGTGAAAAAATGAGGCTACCGTCAGCCATATGGAACTAACCATGTTCATATCGAGTATGACTCTAATTGCAACCAAAAGTGTAATTTGCTTATTTGTTTATAATTATGGCTTGCAATCAATCAGCTTATTGCAAATGTTAATTAACCTCCTTTGTAGGTTGCTAATTTGTTAATTAATAAATTTTCACTTTTCTCATGATAGAAATCAAAATTTTATCCATAAACATTTGTATTAAGACTAGGAGATTTATGCCAGCCTATGCGCAATTAAAGATAATTACAGAGGTTTGAACAAAAATATCTTTACATTTGACTTTACCCTAAAACACATTGAAATATTAAAACATATTGAAAAAGAAAAGGAATACAAATTAATAAGAAAGCGTTGTATATTGCGAACACATGGGCGATAATTGGAATATAAACAATGATAATGCATATTACTCGCAAAAAAAACGTTTCAGTAAAAATGATTAAAAGTTCAGTAAATATTATTAAAAACACAGTCACTGATGGACAAAACAAAATATCAGTTAGAAATTCCTGAACTTTTCGGTGCATATTTACAAACATTCATCAATGTTTATTGTAAAGTTCAGTTATTTTCAACTAATATTTTGTTTTGTGCTACTGTGTTTTGAATATATTTACTGAAATTTTGGTCATTGTTACTAGAACGTTTTTCTGCTTCTATTTTAATAACAATAACATGTTTTGTAACGTAACTGTACAAATCTTGACAGATTGTTTAAATTCTAGCACTTTCTTCATAATGCTATACAATTTCTACAGTATTATTTTTTCTGTATGCCGGTTCGAACAGAACCATTAGTCGTGGTTAATGTACCATTCCGAAACACGTAAATGTTTACAATTTAAATTAAAATAAAATTCTGTCTGTAATTGAGGACAATCTGTTGCAGAATCATACACACTATTTCTATCATAATTCTCATTTATATCGCCAACGTGTACAACTTAACATACAAAATTTCGTCCCGAATATTGTTAGCCAAAGGACAGAAAGGTTCTCGAAGTCTCAAGTGTCTGCGAGTATCGGTCTAGAAGGCTAGAACAAGGATCTTTTGTTGCTAAAGTTTAACGTTGCAGACAGTATCTTAAGGAGTCGGGTGTACTCAGACCACCCAATGAGAGAAAGAGGTCCTGGCCAGATTAGTCCTTCAGTGAAAACAATAATATATTCTCTCACTCGCTCGGAAGTGTAATTTAAAGGAAGCAGAATTTTCGCCAAATCGAAAACTGCAAACCGTCCTACTTAGCTGATTGTATATCTGATGTGCGTCACGTGTTTATATTTTCGCCGCTACTACTTAGCGGTCACGTGAATTTGACGCGCTCTCACACACCGACCTGTTAACCAACACTTGGACAACCACACAGTAGTTGAGTACAAATTACAGTACACATAAACATGACAAGAAAAAAAATGAAATTGATACTGAAATATGTTTCGTATACAAATAATACATGCGTATATATATACATCGAAATCAAATAGATGTAATTTTATGCATTTATTTCGTTTTTCTTTTTATGATCAACAGATTTACGTTGCAATGATTATGCATTCATCCTAAAAATGTCTATAACATTTGTATTATAATAATTTTAAATATTTTTTTTATTTCGAGAAATGTGTAACCTAACCTACAGAATTAATTACTTTTCTTTCCAAAATGAAAAATTTTTTCGTTTTAAATTTGTTTATTTTTTATACTACCAAATTCGCGACTATAAACGTTCGGTTTAAATTAGAAAGTTAAACCACTAGCAAACTTGTTGAAAGGACCTTTTTTTTGTTCCGTTAATTAAGGAAATGCCCCAAGTTTCTAAAATGATTTAATTTTCAACTACTAAAAAGTTAGTATATTTGCTACGGGTGTGGTTAAATATTTCTATACATTAGCAAATGATACTCTTCCTATTATTTTTATACTTTAATAACGTGATTTATCGAAAATAATTCGTGCACACTCGATAATTGGCGTAAAAACATTAAAAAGAAAACTTTTTAATTACCGCGAATTAAGCTATTAGCACCAACCAGTTATTGACAAATGAAAACGCAATTATTTCATTATAAACAAATAAATACTGCTCGCAAATTCATTATTGTTGTTTATTTAATTTAACTCGTTAAGGTTAACATTCTTTACTCGAGAAGTATTTATTATGAATGTTTACCCCGACAGGCGTTTGTTTATTTTTCTTTTCTTTCGTACCCAACTCACAGAAGATAATTCGATTAAAAGCAACTTAAGTTGGATTATAAAATAAAGGAACTCGGTGAATAAAGGCACCTTATCCCCGTCAGTCGTTTCTTTAAACATTTGCCCGTATAGTTTCAACCGGAATCGATTCCTCTCACCGCTCCATTCAGTTCTATTCGAGGAATTTCGAATATTACGCAACGAAGAAGAAAATGCATGGGAAACAGTTTCAAGTCGTCGCATTGGTTGGAGAGCGAATCGTCTTATCGCGTCAATAATAGGTCGGTTTTAACATCGCTCGAGTGTGCAGTCTCTCGTTTTGAGTCTAAAAGCTGAAGATCGGCTGAAACCGGTATGATGACTCATAATGACGATGAGAATGCAATAACGCGCAGCAAGCGGAGAAGCGAGCTTCCTCAGTCCGCCGTTTTGGACCGAGCGAATCCCGAAGACCGAGGGAACGCGAAGCGCGGGCTTCGTTCCATCGCCCACACTCCCCTGCGCGCGCCCCTCGTCCGTCGGCAGACGTCGCGCGCGATTCGTCCCCTTCTTTTATTCAAGCTCAGTGTGCGCACACGCTTTTATTTGTTTCTATTATACGACCGGCTACCGTACTTTTTGCACCGTTTTCTCCGTATTACGAGCAATTGCAAAAAGGTCCGTGTTTTAAGTAGGAAGCATTTACTAGAGCCGGATCAAACGCCGCCTCGGCGTTTCGCGGTAAAACTTTTCGTCCGGCGTTTTTACGCGCGCCCGATTCGAAGAATACGCCGGGGAAAGGGAAAAAGCGCGCGCTCTTTTTTCCCCTTCCCCTATCAATCGTCCGGCAAACTTTTGCGAACCTCGTCGTTCAATTTGTTTCAGGAAGCATTACGTGAATTAGAAGACAGGATTATTTCCTTGGTCGTTGTTCGAATGATGACAAGGTCGTATGAAAGGTAAATATCGCGGTTTTTAATGTTTTGATTAAAAGGTTAGGATCGTGGAATTAACGATGCGCGCTCTTCATTGTTGCAGGCGTCACGTACGGTCGTGGCGGAATGACAATGCGGGTGTATTTTTTTTCTTTTTTCGGGAAACGCGGATGCCGTTTGTGTTATAAAGCTAACTAGTATAAAAGGACGGCATCCAAGGAGGGCCAAAAAGTCGTAGAATAATTAACTTTCGGAGAACGAGTTTAGCAGTCACTGACGGACGCGCAACCACTGCATAAAGTCAGTGGATTCTTTATATAAAGTTAAACGCTGTAAAAAGGGAGAATATAAAGAGGTATGCATTTTTTGAGAGAGAGAAAAAAATGAAACAAACTAAACATTCATGCCGAAAACGATGATAGTGAAAACAAATGGATACGTTGAAACAGTAATGTTGAAAAGGAAATAACGACGATTTGGGGAAAAGAAAGCGCGCGCGAGAAAATGAATTAGAAAATTGTAAATTTAAAAAACTATCAATTTCGAAACTCGCGTTCAGTTTGTTCCGTTCATGAATTTTCATTACTTATTTATGTGTGGCCGCTCTTTAGAATTCTACGGTGGAATTTGAAACCAGACTACTTTATGCACATCATTTAATGTACAATAATATTCAATGAAATGAAATTTATTCAGTCTTCATATTGTATACGGAAAAAATGTCATATAAAATGTACGCCAAGAATATTGATCAGTTTTTGAAAACGAGAAATCTAATCTGTGAAGAAGAATGGAATTTTATGGAAAATAAATTAGTTATTTAATAGAGAAGTATTACGTGTTTGGTGTTATAAACATAATTTAAAGTTGGCATTTACGTTTAATTGTGTATAATGTTTTTACAGATTTAAATGCAGCGTCTCGAAACAAAAGACCGGAGCCAACTTAAACACAAGCATTTCATATACGTTTTATATTTTTTTGCTCAACTCTTATACTTTTATTCTACTATTTAGTTTTACTCACTCTTTTTATATTTCTTATTCAGCCCGCTTGTATTGTCAGTGAGAATTGATTTTCTTCAACTTTTCTTGCAGCACGTTTTAAGGAATGTAATTATATAGATAGAACCAGGAGATGTTTTTTTGGATCTGCATCTTTGTGTAGCGCAACGCGCATTAACGTCAAATGTAATATAAACAAATTTATACATAAATATCCCAGGATTTGTAAATGAGGATACTTTATGGACCAGTTTTGAAAAATGTACTGCATCAGCAAAATTATAGAAGTACCGGTTAAGCGTCGTAAATAGTTTATATAATATGAACAAAAATATGAATTATCATATCTAAGCACTTTGAATACCAATAATGTATTCGCAAGTAAATTTTGTCGTAATTGTTACTTATAAATATTATAATCTTGAATAAATTCTTATGCAATAACAATTCGTAGTTTATTGATTAGACTTTCATAAGTTTTAAATAATATAATCCAGTAACTTGTATAGTTACACATGTAATCCAACTAATTTTGAATAACAAGAACGCATTGATTATTTTACAGGGCGATCCCACTAATCACAGAACCAGTATTTTAATGTAGGTGGTAAATTAGAAAACGCACCTTAAAAAGCAAATTTAATTTAATTATTTTGAACTCATGTAATTTATATTTTATTGAAGCGGCTGGCAAATGGATGGAGCGTTTAATTAATAGTATTATGATTTAATCAACTGAGCAGAGATTAATAAATAAATTTGACAATTACAAACAAGTAACTCAGTGATGTTTGACAGAAGTTGAAGTTATTAAAAATTGTGATTGAAAAGTTTGTGCAATATTTTGGCAGGAGATTGTCTTGCGATTTTTTATTACCTCTGTAAAACGGATCAATATTAACACATCATTGGTCCCGCTGCGAATTGCCAGATCAGGAAAAGAAAAATACCAATGTAAGCTTGGCAGTATAATATATATTTGATGATATGATATACTGAGAAAAGTGATTCTATAAATGTTAACAAACTAGTTAATCAAAGCAGGATATAAGTACAAAAATGTATTCAAATTAATTCAAATATGTCACATTATAAAAAAGATCTAAAAATGTTGTTAAAAATTACCAGACAATTTACAAAAACCGTGAAACGTAGTTTAATATTTATATACATTGTTTTATCCTACTTTTATTTATCTAGTTTGGTAAAAAAATTTGGTTTATTTTTATCATAGTATATAATTATTATACCGTTACACTTTATTAATGATGACACGTTCAAATAGAAGTATATAATTTCACATGTATAAATTATTCAATATAATAATTGCTTGTATTGATTTCGTTTATAAACACAAGTAAACGATATAATATAAATACTATTGTTGATTTATATAAAATTCAGTTTTTCTATCCGTATTTATATTACAATGAAATATTTTAATATTATTTTTTGTCTTTATATGTTATAAATGAATTAATGTAATTATTCATTTAAATACAGTATTGAATTGATGTATAATATATGTTATATTTTATTATTTCATTAAATATTTCAATATATTGCATCATGCACGTTTTGCATCCATTGGTATCACATTTGAAAATTAAATACAAAGATGTTATTATTATAATTAAAAAGATAATTACTGAATAATTATATTGAATTATCAATTGTTATATTTATATAAAATTAATATCAGATTATGAATTAATTTACATTGTCAGAATAATTATTTCTTTTACCACGAAACACATGTAACACATGTCGGTGGTTACCCTATTGACAATGTAATATTATAATTATTATAAGTAAAATGATATAATACCGTACTTTCGAGATATAATAAGTAAAATTAAATATTGAATAACCTGATGATTTTATGCAATGCTTCTTATTAAAACTTAAACATTTTAAATGTGAAATATACATTTTGTTATAAACTAATAAGCCGATTAACATGCATGCTATTACACTGAGAAATAATGAACGACATTACTGTTTTTCACAGAAATGACGAGAAATGCTTAAATAAATACGACGATGTTAAAATATATATTAAATACCGAACAAACATAAATCTTATTGTTTTCTTTCTATCGAGTTTAATTCTGTCACGGTTCTTTCAGTGCACGCAAATTAATTAATTTCAATATATTGTACAATCAAACCTTCATTACTTATTTCTCATTTATTTATTATGCAAACGCAAACGATAATTAATTCAACGTTATTATTTCACGAAAATGTTACGAATGTTAACTGCAAAATTTTGTAACAAAATAATCGATCCAACGTATCAAAATGTAACAATTATTCGCAACGTTGAAATTGTTGACTCGGGTTAATAAAATTGCAAAGTTGCTAATTACGTATCGGCGTTATATTTTCGTCTAATTATTTCGCCAAAGGAACTGCATTATTAAACTTCAACCCTTCTCCAAGCAGGATGTTCTCGCCGTCTTTGTTTCACGTCAAAGCTGCTGGTCGGTTATCTTCGTCTCCTGCATGCAACGGACTGACAAAAACGCCATCGTCATAAAAACGCTATTCGCGATGCAACTTATTTATTAATCATCATCAGAGTGAATCACAGTTTTATATTCCATATCTTGACACGCCGTATAAAAAAATTGGATACACCTCAGTGATTCGCTTTGACGAAATTAATAACAAAATGCAGCGCAAAAAGGACCGTTGTTTGCTCACAAGGCCACATGCCCGTTAACGTACGCTTGTTTTTCAAGTTCAATTTTGTAAAAAGCTTCGCATTATTGAATTACTCTTAAAACAAAACTTTTGCGTTACAATTTGCTTCGTGTTCAGTAGTTTTAATTCATTTTTGCCAGATTAAAGGCAAAGAATTGTTCAAACTCTTCGGACGAGTATAGCGAACCAGGAAACTTAATTTAATAACGCGCTGTTCAATTTTAATTACGCGGGTCCAGCTGGACGCGCGTGTGGGTATAGGTATAAAAAATCACATACACGCATTCACGTATAGGAGAACTTCTTAAATAACGGTTGTCTTACTAATCCCAGGCGGAGCAACGTTTGATACCATCCAGATACGTTTGATAATAAAAAAAAGAAACAAGAAGAAAAAAACAAAATGTGGCCACATTCGGAGCCGTTGACATAGGACAGTGACGGCCGGAAAAAGAACGGTCATTCATTAAAACGTCAAAAGTGCTTTTGAGCTACACCTACCAGAGGACGTACTCATCTCCGAAAGAGGAAGCCAATACCAATGTCGTGTTACAGTCATTATTACCAAACCGAAAACACATTCAATGGGATTACATAATGCTCGGCGCTTGTGTACGTGACATTGCACGTGTACGGATTTACTACCGTATAATACGGTGTTGCGCATACGCGCAGCGTAATCCAAAAAAGATTAACGATGCGTCGCCGTCGAGCCACGCTCGCAACGGCGGAATTAATTAATAACTCGACGCGTAATCGTCGATTGCTCGTTCGAGCCAATCGGACGACTAAGTTGGTCGTTGAATCGCGTTGCTTTGCGCGCCCCCGAAGACGCCTTTTTTTCCACTCGTGACGCGGGACTAAAAAAATACCAAAATACGTCGAAACACTTTTCGTGCTTCGAACGAGGTATGCAAATTAGACCGCTCGACGAGTTTCGTTTGCGAAAGACGTTTTTATTTAATTGATCCGCCGCGCGCTCCCGGGGATTTCCGTAGCCGTGTAAACAAAACGAGCCGAAATTGATTCGGATTTCGCTATATATATTTGTATGAACTCTTTCATTTCTCTTACAGAGTTCCCGACAAAGAGATTTAGCGTCTGAACGATATATATTTGCATCGGTTGGAAAATACGAATAAAATCTCCGAGATTCCCGGATTCGTGCAATTTTGCGAAAAAAAAAACGTTCGCGTTGTTCACGGTTTATGGTTTCGCAGGTATCCCGTGTCCCGCTGAATCTGATTTCGGTTCGCCACGGTATAAAATTGTAAAGCTGATTATGACAAATCTGAGACCGGTCATTAGCAATTCAAAGTACTTAAGAGAGTTTGTGTAATATTAATGCGACGCGTTTGAATCTTATTAGGGCGGGCGCTGTTTTGTTTATTGATTGAATGGACAAAACACTTGATCCGGTCTTGGTTAATGTTTGTATTAAAAGTCATAAGTTTTTGTCGATGCTGTGCTCAACATTGGATTGGTCTTATGAAATTTGTTGACAATTTCTTACGTTTAATAGACTTGAAACGTTATATATAAAATTTAATTTTCCGCATAAATTTTGTTTAAATGTTTATTTTATTATTATTATTATTATTATTATTCATATTTATTATAGTGCTGAAACACTCTGAAATAGCAACTGAGACTGCGAATACATAATATCGATGGCATTGTTTTGTATTTGCCAGGCTTTAAAAATTTCCTTTTCGCTACTTTTTGCAAACGAATCAGCTTTTTGTCACAAATTCGTAAATTCGCATAATTTGCTGCTGATGTCATCTCGCGATAATCTCGAAATCCGTAGGTGCGACCGCGATTACCGTTTCACAGGTTGGGTCATCGTGACCCCATTCCGAACAAGTTATGAATTAATCAGATAATTGAAAATATTGATTGCCACAATCGTAAACAGCAACCATGACTTTGTTCCGATTTCGTTGGGTGCGGATTGCAATATTACGCGTGCTTAAAAGTGCTACTGGTAATTAAATTCTGACATTCACAATCAATTGGATTAACGATAACCCCTAAATACTGAATGCAATTTCCCGGATAACGATTAGCATGCGCCCTTTCATTACCAAAACCGTCAATGACGTTGTGACGTTTAGTGACATACGGTCTCGAGTGGGAACGATAGGCAGCGCGCGAAATCGATATTTTCATCGGAAAAATGCGTCCCAACGAAAACCAAGTGAAACGGATTCGCGTTATGAGTCAACTTTATTTGCAATACACGAAGTAGGGATTTATTGAAATGAAGTTAGAGTCAATATTAACAATAAAACTATTTTGGAGAATATTACAAAAATAATTATATTACAATTTTACAATTATTTACACGAACCTCTGAAAGATTTGACTATTGAAAGGCTATTTACTATTGCAAGATTTACTAAGAAAGACTATTTACACTATTGAAAGATTTAATATGGATATTTTATGGTAACATTATAATAAATTTTAGGATATATATTCTTCACATAGCATATGCCAGTTTGAATATTTGTATTGCAAAAATTGTTAGTTTTCCTCAGTATCGCTGCAAGTAGAGCGCGCAGAAATTTTTTCTAACTTTAATATATACTATAGATTTATTATTTAGTACAAAATATTTTTTATATTTTTAAAAATTCTTATTTATTTATTCTTAATAAATGTTAAATAATTTAATAACAATTTTATTTATTAAATAAAAGTATTAATTACTTTTGTTCACATATATTTCGTATGTGTTATAATTGAAACTTTAAAAACAAAATAATAATATCTCATAGCTTATAGAAAGTTAATATATATATATTTATAATGTGTTCTCAGTCACAACAACAAATATAAACATATTTTAAGAACTGTTACCTTAATATCCATTTATAAAATATTTTCAAAAAAAAAAGAAAAAATGAAAATTATTTCACATATTTTTTAATAAATGTAAACTTACTGGCTTTCTAAGGATAACATGATTAGTATTGTTACTAATTGTTAACATGAAAGTACTATACTTTATAGACATTTGTCATATAAAATATATCTAATTTGTCTAAGAAGGTATTGTATAGACGATGTAAAATAGTTTTTGAAATATTTGTTTCTATATCCCGGCAATGCCATAATTTGCAGTATTATATGGTATAACTAAAATATAAAAAATTCAAATATACATCGATTTTGTTAAATCATACACGATAGATGTAAAAAATTATACTAAAAAAATAATCAAATTTTACCAAAATAGATAGTAACAGTAGGAAAAGTGAACAAAAATGTAAATAAACGTTAGACTATATCATTCTTTATATCATTTGTTTGGTATTGGACATATGTTTAGCATTTTTTAACTATAATTTATCGTATCATTTACATTTTTACCTATTTTTCCTAATTTTATTATCTAGTTTGGTAAAATGTGTAATATTATTTTTTTCAGTGTAAAAATTATGTTCATTAATACAACATTAAAATTTACTTGCATATTTGTCTACTTCATTTCGGAATGAATTTCACTGTTTTTTAGAAAATTGTAATACGTTTTGAATAAAAAGTATTCACATGTTGAATCAATATCAAAATGATGCGGAGTTACACAGAAAATTTCAAAAGATATACATATTATTAATAATTATGTTACAGAAATAATGTATATTAATAAATAGTACGATTGGAAATGAAATAAAATTTTCAAAACTAAAAACAAATCAACAATTTAAAATATTTTTCCTAATTTTTGATGAAAATGCTTAACTTAACCTATAATGTGCGAAAACATTCGACAGTTCATGAAATCATTAATGTGCGTTTGGATTCCACATTTATAGATGTTATTTTAACATCATAAAGTTCTTATTTCTAAATAAAAGTATGAACATTGTTCTAAATGTTAAATAAACGTAAACATTTTTTTCCGTGCAAAAGGACACGTAGTTTTGTAAAAATTGCTAATATTTTAAGTATTAATCGCGTGAGCAAATAAATTATATTTTAAATCATATTTTTACTAAAGTTGGTAAACACCAACAATTCATTATCTTCGCGTACAAAATCTGCTGCTTCCGTAAAATAGCATTGAAATACCAGTCAGTCGTCAACTTTTGAACCCGAAATGAATGATTTCGATTGACGGCCGGTTCATCCAACTTTGTCCGCGTGTCAACAAACTGTCATTCGTTTGTTCACCGATTACTCAAACTTGCACCATTTATCCCCCCCCCCTCCCGTTATTACCAAAACGCACGTCATTTAATGAGTTACGTTTGCATCATAATTGAACAAACATTACAACATACGAGTTTCGAGCATTTAACCGTTGATCAAACAGTTTTTTTGTTGTATCAGTTGACCTTATTTATCATACTAAACCGAGCGGGCCTAAAAGTTGATTCGATCTGACAGCATCGGTTCTATTTCGTCGAACGGATTCGTGTATTAAAGTTTTGTGGTGAATATTCCGTTGCGTATTTGGCATTCAGTTTCCACGGCGTCGCACCGTACGAACAACGCCCATTTCGTTCAGCCCGGTCTTTACGAGCATATATTCAATCGCAACGGTTATCTCGGCGATAATTAAGCGCGCTTCGTAAAACCGTTTCGATGCAATTTTGCCATAAATAATCCCCTTCCACCCTTGCTCTTTACCGTCGAGAAAAGTGCTCGCACTGATAAACAAATGTCACTTGTTTACATTTCGCGGTGTCAATGTTTGCACCTCGTCGCGTGCGAACAACTGTTCCTCGGGAAGTTTCGAATTGGGTCCTTGCAATGCCGAGGAATAAAAATTCGCGTCAATTTTTTCGGTGCTTTCGGTGCCTAAATTTCGTTTGCGTCAACCGCAACGACCGGAGTAAATAATTAAGTATCGCGAGGCGTAATTGCGGATTACGGCGAAAGCTCGCAAAAAATGCCGAACTTTTTTCGTTCTTCACGACTTCGTAATGATAGGTCGCCGCAAAAATGCAACCGGAAGTTGTTCTTCTTAGAAGCCATCGGCAGACGGAAAAAAAACGATAATAACACTTTTTAATTAACGCCGATTGACTGCGCAATTAATTCATCTTTGTGTCGCCATAAACATTATATTTATTCTTTCTTTGTATCAGTTATTCATTACACGAGGTGTTTCTCGCAGACTATGTATATATATATATATATATAGATAGTAAATAGATAGATAGATAGATATAGTTATTTGTTCGACTCAGTTGTTGCCTCTAAAGGACAATGGCGAGCGGCCGATCGGCCTGAAAAGTGCGTTTTTCGATGACAAAGCAGTTTTGCAGTTCAAGTTTCGTATCGAACCGGCTCACCTAGAGTTATCTTCGGGTCGTCTGCTGCAAGTGCAGAACACAATCTGATTTTGCGAAATTGTTTTCACTCTTATTGCGCTCACTTGGCGATGCTTGCATTAAATAAAGCACTTCCAATGCGCTGAGGCTTTAGAATTCCGCAGTTTTGTAAATGGAATGACGTCTATGGTTCTGAGTGAACTCGACATAATCGGACGGTAATAATGAAATGATAATTGGGATTCAGAAAATTACTTTTACCGGTAAAATATGAATTTATTGGATGATATAACAAAGTCTCGAGGAGAAACTTTGCATGTTGAAATGCTTCGATCACTATGACGCGCCGGAGTCGAGTAAAAGTTACAACTTCATTAAAGAATATATTAATAAAATGTTTGATTAATTTAACGTCGGGGTATAGTTTTAAATCTTATTTTTTCAGTATAATTACAGATGCATTTAGTGAGTTGTTCGTGACTTTTATGAATGTTTCGATCATCTTCCTGCAAGATATTACTTTAAAAATAACATTTTGACAAATGACATTACTGAACATATTAAAATATACAAATGTTCAAATCGTGAAAACGATTTGTATAATCGCGCTTACCTTACAAAATAACTTAAACCAATAGAAAAATAGTAAAAATAAGAATGGTTGAATATATATATGATTAAGATGCTGACACAGAATGTAACTTAATTATAATGTTTTTTGTAGAATTGTACGTGTAATAATATTTGTCTTTAATGGCACGCGTGTCTTGATATAATAAAACGTGAAATTTTGAAATAAGACGTGAAATTTTGGTATCATATAATAAAACATATTCATTGATTTTTTGGACGTCTTATAAATTTAATTAAAATAGAATAGTTTATAATTATTGAAAGGAAGTAAGTAAATGGTTATTTATTTTTTAGTAATGATATATTATTACTATTAATGTATTAATAAAATTACAATTAATAATATAACTAGAATTAATAATATTATTAATCAATATCTACAAACTGTGCAATACCAGACATTTTAATGAAAGATAATGTTCTGGCTGTATTCTGACTTTTCAAATGATTTAAAATTGAAACGACACCACACTTAAGAAAATTGTAGATTAATAATAATACAAATTAGAATTAAAACTATTCGATATGTATAATAGTTAAGGTTTAAATACATTAATTAATTATTTTGATTCGAAAATAAAATGCGTTTTCTAAATTAATAAAAGTTAATTAAAACAAAATGTGTAACGGAATGACAACTATAGAGCTGGGGTAAACTTAATAATTATTACTATTGCAATGAATATATTTGAATACGTTTAATGAATATACTACAATATATTAATATTAGAAAAGAGAATGTAAAATAGGTATGATTGAATGGGTTATGAAAGAGAAAATGTAACCGCCAGGTCATTCCTGGATTTTTATATGTAAAACTGAAATTAATTAATAAATACATACTACAATATATTAAAAATACATACTATATTTAGGTTACAATAAGAAATTACTACAT
>JABFQC010002214.1:0-16748 GCA_022817085.1 Psilanteris sp. ZL-2020
CTTCGGTATTGATTAATTAAGTAGCGAATTCTAATGCTGGTAATAAGTAGGTTGAAGTTTATTTATATTTCAATTGAGTGATTAAAAATGATACGTCTATTCGTGCATTTTTAACAGCGCTCATTTTTTAATGCCATATTGACGGGCATTTAATTAAGACATATTCGAGACTCGGTGTTTGGAGGTTAACGTTTACAAAGCAACGAGACGATAATGCTATTAAAATCATACTTGACGCTGCTCTGGAGTGGACATTTTTGCCGCTGTATATATATATATGTATACGCGGGGTTAAATAAATTAGGTAATAAAGTTTATCTGATGGTTGCTTTAAATATATATCAAAAATCCTCATAACTCATATATTCATCTTTTAAACATTTCAGAAGCATCGTTTTATATTTCATGCGCATTATATTTTTCGTTTCACATATTATTCCATAAAACGAGATTACTTTTTATTTCAATTTTGTTATATACTTTCTTTAAATTTTAATCAAGATGGCGAACAACATCGACTAACTTTTCAGATGTTAGCGCATTTGAACAAATTGTTTTAATTAAAAAGTTTTCTTTTTCAAGCGAATCGTAATAACTATTAAAATATTCTTTTGACAAATAAAAGCAACGATCTAAAATTGAAATGAAACTAATGCAATGAATATTAGTAGATAAGAGGAACAAGAAGAGTTGCAGTATTTTGCTTTAAAAATCAATAGAGAATAATATATATAGGTATAGACTCTCGTGTACGTGTGCTCAAGAAATGTATATGCTTGAATCAACAAAATAACTTTTTATAGTATTAAATGCGAAAAGATTTTTCTGATACAACCAAGCAGTTTGTTAAAGGGGAAAAAATGCATATAAATAATACGTAATAGTAATTTAATTGCGTGTTTACAATTATTTTCGATTTATTGTGTATAGAAAAATTGTGATATAAATAACGAAATTGGGATGCTCTCGTATATCGTATAATAAAAAAATATTTTTCCATTTGAATATACTATGGAAACGTATAACATAATATACGTCAATTTTTATCATATTTATTCGTGGAAGGAAAGATTATGAATTAAAGCTATATTATTTGCATTTTTATCGATCCTTTTAATATTGTTTGACTGAATTAATAATCTACGCAAACTTCGGTACATTTATTACTTAAAAAACATACAAAAATGTACACAAAAAAAAGAGGACACATTATTGATTAAAAATTATATTTTAAAATAGTCGGGGTATCAAGGTATTGAATCAAAAAGTAAAGTGAAATGAAAAACGTGACGTGATATTAAAATTGTTATTATTTCGTTCGTAAAAGTAATATTTAATTACGATTTAAATACCAATAAATTGCTCGCCGCCTTTTTTGAATTATAATTTTTCGCCGCGCAAAGATAATCAAAAAATCATATCGTTCATTAATAACAGACAACAATGTATTATTCAACTTCCATCCGATTTAACCGTTAACATTTTTTTCACTTTGCTGTTAAATATCGCGCGCGTATATTCGCGCGACTTTTTTTTTTTTCTTTATTTTATATGCATTTTCGGTAACAACCAGAAACATTCTAAAATTACAAAGCACTAATCCAATAAATCTAGAGTAGATGCAGGGAAAAGATGCGATGCAATTAAAATACCCCTCTCGACTGCCGAATGCCCTCCTTTTATATGCAAAACGGGTCAGTTAGAATATCAAAAGCGACCTCGAACGAAAGCACGCCATGCAATATTATAATTGTTCGACACGACTCTTAAGCGAACACAATTTCGACTTATACAAATTATATTGAAATAACATTATATCGCAATATTGCAAAATAGATTAAATGGCTGAATAAAAGAAATTTCAGCAAACGGATTGCAGCGTGAATTCTTTTAAATTGCATTAAAGCGGGTAAGTATTAAATATATTATTTTCGAATAAGTTCGTTCCTTCTATGTATTTCGCGCTAACAACTCGATTTCGTTGCTATTTTGGTATCGCATTTTTCGAAAATAATACAAATTGTATTTAGCGCGTAATTAAATGCAGTGAAACGTTATTGAGAATTAAACAGGCGACTTTTGCAGGAAACGTAATACGACGTTACAAGCGTAAAAGTGCGGAAGAACAAGTGATCGTTTCAGCGGTAGTTTTTAATTACACGTATGTGCTGCTGAAATAAATAACATGTTTATTGAATTCCTTGTCTGACTTATTAAATTGTAAACTCTATTTTTATTCGCGGAATATAGCAAAGTCGGCAAGAAATGCGAAAAAGAAAAACACACAAACGTTTTAATGGCCCGGCATGAATAAAATAGTTGAAAACAATATTATCCCAGACAGTGTAGCGTCGGTCTTGCTATAATCGAGAGTCGTGCATTCTCGGGAATGAGCTAGCTTCGAGCCGAGCGAAAAAGAGAGAGGCCGCTAGGAAGGGTGGAAAGAAAGATTCTTCAGTAAAATAAATTATGCAAAATATTTTCCGTCATGAGAATGTGGAATTGTAGCTGCATGTCCGCGTCACACGAGGCAAACGTCATAAAATATCGTTTCAATTAAACGTCGATTCGCTTTGAATCGAAATTTTTATAACAAACTTAAACGATTTTTAATAGTCGTCCTATTACAATTGCCGACTAATTGAATACACAATTGCCAATTATGATGCAAATAATGATTTCTTCTTTAACCATACCGACGATTCGACTATTTGACAAGCAAATTATTTATATATGTATTGTATGAAAATAATAAATAAAGACAAAATAGATATTGCGTTATTAGTATCACTATATATATCGTGTATACCGTAATTGATATGAAAATGCGCAAACTCGTTCTGTTAGAATAACTACCATTATTATAAACGTGACTTTGTTCTCCACGTAATTATTTATATAATGTAACTTACATCTCTAAATACACATACATTTTGTTCAAATAGAATTTGTATTGTTACGTTAGTTGGAGTTTTTATTTGCATTCGATACATATGTCTGTTTACGTATATATATATATAGAAACGAGATTCAGTTAATAAAAATAAAAATGATTTATATAAATATTAATACTTGATTCTATTTATTGACATTAGATTGTATTATACAGCGAATGGCTCAAATAATGTGATTACTCAATCGTATACAGTTTCTTCTTTAATTGTTATTACAACAACTTTTATTTCACTTTGTGTTATATCTATAAAGTAATAACATTTAATAGAATTGAGAGATGAAAGCACTTTTTGTTGCGCGAGTATCAATGTTTATACATGCACTACATCTATAAATAAATTTCAATTCTTATTTATAGATCCATATAAAAATATGAATAATGCACTCGGTGGAAAAATGAAATATAATTAATCTGATGAGTTGGAAGTACGATTTTAAACAATTAAAAAGTAATTCGTGTTTATCAAAATTTGTTAAAATAAAATTCTGTTCGGTATACTGGATAATACCAAATTCGCAAAATTTCCATTTCAACGCGACGTTCGTATCTACAGATATGAACGTGTATATATACAAACGACATGAACTCGTTTACAAACGGTTCAATGTCATGAGAAGGTCAACAAAAAGTCATCCATTTTACTTTAAAAAAACACGTTCGTTTCTTAGTCTGACGGAAGTATCGCTTAATTATTGGGAACACCAAGGTTAAAATATGACACTAACATCTCCAAACCAGTATGATAACACTTTAACAATATTGCCATAATGTGTCTATAAAATATTATGACTTATTTTATGGTATATATAGGAGAAGAATAACAGAAGCTGGTATCTACTTTGTCACTGGCAAACAAAAAAAACAAAAAAACACATTTGCTATTTTCAAATGATTATATTCATTTATCTTGCAAGGTGAACAATTTTTTTGAACTTTACATAAATTGAATTCAATTTAAATCTATATTTCCGGTCACCAACGGTTTCTATGGATGTTTGTTTGTATTATTTATTAAATATAAATAATAAAATTCGATTGACTTTTAGTTATGTTAATATAATCGCGTAAGAAGTGTGAAATGTTAATTAATATGAGTAATTTTTAATACATTACAGAACCGAAATACTTATAATGAAATTTAATTTAATATTTTTTCAACAGATTATACTAATAACAGTATACGATTGAAAGATTAATTTGAAATAAATAATTTAATTTAAAAATATACATACATTTTAAAATTTATAATATTATATTACACATCTGAATTTGCCATATTTTAACTCATATAAATGTATATTTTTATATGTGTAGGTTGTGTTCATGCTTTAAAAACTCTAAACACAATATTACATTTCATGTATGTTTCAAAGAATATATATATAATCAAATGGTTGCACGTTTGAAAATGAATAATGTCAACGGCTTCATTTCATAAATCACGTATTGTTTGCAATAACATGTGACAATCCGTGCATGTGTTTCAATAATAATTGAATGCGATGCTATATTTTAAACAATTATTCTAAATCTTATTAAATTAATAATTTAATTACAGCACGTGTAAAAAGTAACCTGGCGGTAAAAACATGTACTTTTATATTACACATTTCATACAGTATAATTAAAATACCATTAAAATATAATCATTTGTAAATTAAATAATATATTATTTAACAATAAATAAAGTATACCTGTATATATCTCTTTATGAATTAGTTCCATCAAAATTGTATATAAAACTTTGTTTCATTGTGAATTTACAATACTACAACATATTCAAAATATTATTCCCAAATTCATAAATTCACTTATATGCAGTTGCCCTCGTCCAATTATATTGTTGTAAACCAACGTTATCCGATAATTATATTAATTTAATCATATATAATTGAAAACTGTTTGTAAAATAAAACCGCATTTAGTAATTATGTATATTCGTCGTAATAAGTTCGATGTTGCAGTGGATTATTATTTATTAATATAAAAATTAATTATATATTTCGGATGTATTATCCTCGACGTCACTACGTTATTTGTATTCATATTAAATATAAAAATGCATAACAATAATAATTCCCTTATTCTCGATTTATGATTCATATTTATAAGTAAATAAGAATAAGTTACCTGCTTGTCAACTTCTCTTCATTTTTCTTTCGCTGTATATCCCTGTCTACCTTTTCTTTATATATGTACACACATACATTTTATAAGCAAGATTTTTAACCGTTGTAATACCATATAAGGTTAACTTTTCTATTGAATTTGAATGATTTTTTAAATTTACGACGTTACATTCTTTTCACTCGAGTATTCAGTTACGTGCTTTAAAAATTGCCATTGCGTTTTATAACAGATGTTACGATATTTTAGATTTTCTTTATCCATTTATTTCATCTTTATATATTCCCATATGAATTCAGAATAATCCATGGTTTCTTCGTGTAATTTTATTCCCTTAACTTTTCGTCCAAATGTTATTATAACAGTGGCAAACTCGATGCTTCCGAAACTGGTATACAACGCTCGTGCAAACTTGACGGTAGACTTGACCGGATCATATTATTGGATCGTGTAGCAATAACTGCGCGAGTATATCAGACTGTCATCTTCTGTGTTCAGAGTAGTGAATTTCGATTTTGAACAAACACTGATTGCATTCGGTACAAACCCTTATACTTCTTCGGGAAACCCTCGAGAGATTTGTGTTTAAAATCTGTTAGACGTTTACAACGATTTGTCCGTAATCCTTTTTTGGATTAAAACCAATAAACCGTTAAGCCGCAATATTATAAGTTTGTTGTTTGCGCGGAAAAACGTCAAATATTCATACTTACAATAGCGACACATACACAGTTCTCCGAGTAATTTGATTTTTATATAAAATATTTCCGACCGTACGTATAATTCGCTTGAGTTTCTCAGACGGAAAATATCGGGGTCATTTTGATCCTGTCTTCTACGGGTTTATTTATTATGTATACTACCAATATTTAAAAACAATTTATCGAAATACTTTTGCTCGTAATGTATGACAAAATATGCACGATAAAAGGATTACCGCGACTACAGAATGTGCGCAGTATTTCATTTTTATACAAAATAAATGAGTTCATCCTTCAAATTCTTCAACATAACAGACTACTATATGTTTATAATATAAACTCCTTCGGAGAATATATATTACGGAGATATAAAGATATTCTTCGACATTTTAACGTTCTCTTGAGTTTAAAGCGTTATTCTGTGTGATTTCAAATGGCCGAAATGGGTCATGACATACTTGATTACTACCTTTTATATACTTTTGTCCAGTTTTGCCAATTGCTTGCACGATGTTTCTTTACTTCAACAAGCATTATAATTAACGTTTTATGTATAAAGTTTTCTGATCATAATGTCATATACTTTTTACAAAACAAACATTTAATTACGTAATATATACGATGTATTATGTTAAATTATAATTGCGTATAAGCATATTATATATGCTGAATAGCTGAGTAACTTTTCGGTAAAGAGAATTAACCGACTAAATTAAGTATTTATATAGTCGGGAGTGGAATTTGTTAAATTAAATGTATTAGTCAAATATATGAAATAGAAAATTATTCATTGTTTGTTTAAGACAAATAAAATGTAAATAATTACAGCTTGTGTTAATAATTTATTAATATTAAATAAATTCTAATTAAAGGACCCAGTTTGCGTTACAAATATGACTCGAGTATATATGCATTGCATTTTAACATAAAAAACACGTTTTATCTTTTTAAATAAAATTGAACAAAAATGTAAATGCGAATTTCATAAAATGAAATTTTCGCCATTATTTAACTAAATAATTATATAATGAACCAAGTTACCCAATTAAAGTTCTGTTACTAATTATACAATACAACTTTTCGTGTCAAGTTTTTATCAGATACAAGGTGAAGAATTAAATGCTTCTCAAACGTGAAATTATGTCGCGAAAATATCAAATGAGATTATAATCTGAACTATTTTCATTTATTTTATCTATCATTAAATTTAAAAGAAAAAACGAACACCCTTAATAAATTTAATTAAAAATATGATCATTCAATTACGTAGCATGTTTTCTTGGGAACTGTTAAGATTCATTTAAACTAAAATTACTAATTTAAAATTATGGATTAAACTTAACCTGTATTTGATTTTCCGGAAACGACTGCTTCTTGTCTTCCGCCCTTTTTTACATATTACGGTGCTCGGATAAAAGCGTGTCTTTTGATATTATAATTTTATGATGGGTGTTGAATTAATGACATTATTATATTTGTATTTTAAGTTTTATAAGTTTTTACAAAAATTTCAAATTTTTAAATAAATATTTTATTTGTTATACGTATATAATAGAAATTACCTTTCCAACATATTTTATTTTAAATTTATTATTTATTATTATTCACTACAATTCTTGCTCTAAAAGTATTTATTCATTTAAAAAAATCGTTAAAAGCGAATAGATCAATAATGAAATAAATTTTAAAATGGACGTATTCTTTATAACAACATACTGTATCAGTGCAAATATTGCGTAACATATGTATATAGATGAATACTTCTCTATCTTGCTTGTTTATCCTCTTTCATTCTCTCCTTTATTTGCAATATAATTTCAAGCGACCGCATCGTTTTTTGTGTATCATAATCAAATATCACTGATTAGTACAAAGTTAATAAACGACATAATTTATATGTGAATCAGTATTTGCGATTAAAGGTTTTTCATATTACGCTACACTAATAATACTCCAGGTAATTGAATAAATAATTACATTCGTAACAATTGCCATAAATGTAATATTGTTTTGTACTTATAATATATATATATATATATTTGCATATTAATTTCATAATTAATTACTATAAATAAATAATATATTTGATTAAAGGAGAATGCTGTTTTTAAAAACTAAAAAATTGCGACATCATTTTTATTCATTTTTATTAAATAAACTACAAATGAACAAACAATGTTATAATTTACAAAAAATATCTTGAATGTATTAATACAAAAGCCGTAGATAAAGCCGATTGTTATTATTATTATAATTACAAAAATACATATCACTATGTAAATAATTTCATTTTATTTTAATATCGTATTTTGTTTTAAAAATAACGATTATGCTTTACTAAAATAAATGTATAATAAAAGATTCTGCTTTTATAAGCGCATCTAAAATCATATTATTAATTATATTTGAAGTGTGTAAGAAAAAAGAAGGAAATATAAACTGCGACTGAAATAATAAAATTAAAGAAATATAAAATTTAAATAAATCGATTTTATAAAAAGATATATATCATGTAAATTAATATTCAAATAAGACAGAAATGCCAGAAAGGTGAAACTCGTATCGCGGGCTTTAATCTCATCTTCGTAACAAAAGATAATTACATGTATTTAAAATAGTTTAATTTTTATAAAATAAACTAGATAAGGCAAATTTAATATACAATTTTACATTATTCATTACAAAATTGTAAATATTCCAGTTCCACTTTTCTTGTTTCCATTTAACCTGTGCATTAATTAAGTTCCATTTAAATACCTACAAAGTTATTATAATACGTATCACTTTTCATAATCATAATTATAAATAAAAAAATATTCATTAGCTTACCGCGTATGATAGACGTAAAGAACAATAAATTATCGTTTGTTTAATATTTTAACATAAACAGTTTTATTCTCTATTACAATTCATTATTTTCGTCATTATATTTATAACATATATTATTTATAAAATCAATAATTGAAATCAATTAATTAATTAATGTTTAAAAAAAAGTTAATTGTTATATATATAAATTTTGTAAACGGATGTAATATAATGAAACAAATAATTGATGAAAGATATACATTTTAACCATGTACATACGACATAAGCATTCTACAGAAATAACATTCACGGCGCAACATTTGCAAGTCGTTTCACTCTTGTTTCGGTGAACCGTATGTTCACACGAGCAAACCCGAATGAGTCAGCGAGCTCAAGTTATCAAGCGATTCGTCGTTGGCATTCAACAATTTTCATTAGAATACTTATTCAGGTCATTATAAAATGTGTAAAAATAAATAACAAAAAAATCTTTTCTCAAAGACGTTACGTTTTAAAACACGAATAATATTATTTCCGTTAAACAATCTAATTAATTATAATGTTATATTAATATAACAATGATAAAAAAAATAAATATTAAAATAAAACTTTATTCGCTCGTTTAAAATAAAATTGCTTATTTATTAACGCTTTTATTAACAGAAATTGTAAAAATACAATTTGAATAAACAATTGTTTTGAATTTCGAATGCATAATTATGCGCGTTTTAATTTATATAATCGATTTAATATATTTAATTTAACTATTCACTACGTATATTATTATTAATATATACATTGAATATTAATCAAATTCGCGCAAACAAAGCTTTTATTTCAATTCCTTGATATAAATTAATTAAGTACTTTGTGTGTGTGTGTGTGTGTGTGTGTGTGTGTGTATGTATGTATATATATATATATATACATTTAATTAAATATGTGAATAAAAAAGAATGTTATCGGATTTAGACGCTGCAATTGCTTCAAACAATTACACATAAATTACAGTTCAGTTGTCGAAGATGATTATATATAATTTTCGAGTCGTGTAACATGAACCGATCGCCGAGAAAACGACCAGTCGCGAGGGATATAAACAGATTACATGCCGCGAATGCACGTCTTTTTTAGCGTCCCGCTCTCTGTCTCGCTCGCTCCGTTTTTCTACGGATACCTGCAGATTCTTCGAGCCCGAAGATAATTAATGCAAAATGAGTCACGATCAAAAGGAAAGAATCACAAAGAAACGAATAAAGATACAAAAATGAGAATGAATCGTCGACGAATAACAGTCATTCAATTAGTTCAGAAATTATACAACGTATAGAATTAAAAAGTATAATTTTATTTCAGAAAAACACATTTTGATTACATTCTATCTTTTTTATTATTTTGAATAATTTAATGAAACATTAAGAAAGATAAAGTTTTAGATCTGTGCCATTTGAACTCTATTCCAACGAAATAGAATGTTTTTATTCTTTGCCGTATCCGATTAATAAACAAATTAATATTAATTAAGTTCAACATTTTCGACGAATTAATACGACGTCAATTAAAATGACAGTGCAAAAGTTGGCTCGCAATCATGAAATTATATACAAAATTGCGAATAATTTTATTTTATTTTACTTTAAATTTAAGCATTTGTAATTTAAATAAATAAAGACTTGCGCGTTTTCGAATTGTTCTTCTATCTCTTTCTGGTTCGGCTACAATGAGAAAAAAAATATAATAAAAGTTACTATTTATATAACAACTTGGGGACAAGTGTGCAAATATAGTAATTTATATAACAGAAATAAAGTAAATTCAATCAATATATTACTATTTTCGGCTATTTTATACGATAAAATTCACTATATTTATTGTCCCCAAGTTATTATATAAATAGTAACTTTTATTATATTTCTTTTCTCAGTGTACATTTATAATGATGCGTTGCGTTTTGTGCGCTGTTTAAAATAATAATTAAAATTTCGTCGAGTTTATTTCTGAAAAAGATTACGAAATTTCTTTGAGATTCGTACTTCTCTCGACGAATCAGACGTGAAAGTGGGATTAAAGAGTGAACAGACGACATATAGTATTGTCGAGTAAGATTGCCGCATAAGCGTTCGAGATAGACGATACGCGCGAGCGAAAGAAGGAAACAACAAGAGCAACAATTTTATCTCGTGCATCTTTTTCGATATTTTACACGCTCATTCATTCGGCTTTCTCATTTTTACGTAAAATTTCATCGCTAAGAAGAAACATCCTCCTCTCTCGTAAATAAATAGACGAACGCTTTTTGCGATGAATGCGTAATTAGATGCTTTCTTAATAGAAAAACACAGACAACTTATAATGCTATTACGTTTTAATATTTAACTTTGTATTCCGACGAAATTATATTTATCCGTCTCGTGATTTATAATACTTGGACAACAATAATCATAATCATCCTTATTCCGTTCGCATATACAATTTCAATTAATATATATAATAAATAATATTACTTTTAACAATAAAATTATCCGTAATTAAAAATTAATTTTCCGCGCAATATAAAATTATAAATATACTTTTCAAGAGCGTGTATAATTTCAGCATATATTATTTATTTGATAAAAAATAGGAGTTATTTATAAATATTAATGCGCATTTGTCATAAATTCTTAAACCATTCTGCAAATATTTTATACCAACTTAATTGATTAATTACAATTGAATTACTCTATTGTTGTTATTAATTACCAGATCACAGTCAGTAAATATTCATTTCCGCGTCCCTAATAACGCGTGGCACGTATTAATTACGGATTAATTAATTGTTATTTATTGTTATTAACCATTAGACGTTTATCATGGATTCATAAATGTTTAGTCATTGCTTTAATATTCCGATTGTAAAAGGATGACCCCCGCAGTTTGTTTTAATATTTTACACTCGGCGTTCAAATTTTGATAGTTTTTGCAAATCAATAATCCGTTTTCGATAGTTTATTTTCGCAACGATAATAAGTATCGGAGAGAAAAGTGAGACAAGCAATTGCGCACTTCTTGACAAGCGAATTAAAGCGAATTTACTACATCGTATGACGTGCGAGCGAGGACACAAGGGAAGCAAGTATTTTATCGAGAATTACTGTGATAAATAATGTGGGGGCAGCTGGCTAGAAAAGCTCTCTTTGGGAGAAGTTACAGTTTCAACTAATGCCGTTTCACTTTTTTTTTTTCCTCGCTTCTCACGAAATTGAAACGACTTCATTCTTTAATTTAATACGGATGAAATATTGTTTTATTATTTCTTCCGGACGCGCAACGGACGCAAATAAAATCGCTACACTGCATTCCATTACAGTTGTTCATTAAAAAGACATTCGTTGACCTCGAATAAGTTTTTCCAATTCTTCGACCTTGATTTTCGAATCAAAAAGCAACGAAACGCGTGGCTCGACGTACGGGATGGTTTTGGAAAGAAAATTGTTAATTTTACAATCAAAACGCGGATAATTTTGCGAGAAGGTTTGCGAATAAAATAATTAATTCTGCATAACGCAATTTAATTAAATGCCAAAGCAAGCGTTTCGCAATTTTATCCGACGAGTTGGAAGTAAAACATAAATCGTGATTGTAGTACTTCAAAGCTATTTGAGGAATATGATTCGACGGACTGGTTTGTCAGGCTGATGTCATCGTTCAATAAAAGCAGATTGGAGATATTCGAAATATTTGTGTTAATTCACGATTTTTCGTTGTTACGCTTCTCCATTGGCATTGATAAATGAAATACGTTTCCCGAAGACGAAATGAATTACTTTAGCAATTCAAATGAAATGATCGATCTTAAATTACCGACACCTCATTATCCCTCTGTATTACCTGTGTTGTAAGTAACGCAATTTCATCACAAAACTACGACGCGAAGCAATAACGATAATGTGCGTAATATAAACAATATATATATATATATATATTGAAATCAGCGAAAGCGCGTTATAATTCATTTAAATTACAAAACGAATTAACGCGATAAGGACACACACACGCACGATTACAAATAACCGACGCGGGATACGTTGATGCGTTTAACCAATATTTGGCAGTGCCGACGGTACGAAACTCAACTTACTAACGGAAACAAAAACGAAAATTAGAAAAAAAGTCGAACAAGCGGTTTGCATGTAACGCGATGATGTAATAACCGAATCATTGCGGATCGCGTTTAGTACAAACATTTAACAACCGTTAAAATCATTGTCAGGTTTGTTTTATAATTCAGATATAATAACTGCATACACGGGTTATATTATACGAATTTAATTCAAACGTCGTCTCGCTGTCGGAAAACGGCACTCCGTGTATTAAAACGTGAAACGTTTATAAGGAAAACGGCACAAAGGACATGATCAGTCCGGCGGTTGCCCCGCTTTTATTTTAATTACATTCGTTTTAAAATGACCACATTTTGATTTCACCTCTCGATGTATAAATTGTGCCGTCTTCGTTATCCATTACGCAACGGCGCCATTGATCACGGGACGTAACCCACGGGATTGTTCGGGATATTAGTGTATTTATATCGTTATTTGCGCGGGGACCATCCAAAGCCGGACATTTGGTTGGCTTATCGAAATTGGTCATTCAACGCTGTTAAAAAAAAGTATCTTAAATGTCACTGTTTTAAGACCCAAAGTGACTGAAATTGAAGGCCTGAAATACCCAAGTAGAAATTTCTCAAGTAACTCGCGAGTTACTAGAAATTTTATATACAAATTCTCTAGTAACTCACGAGATACTCGACAAATTTCTACTAGGGTAAGACCAACCGTCTTAATACAAAATAACGCGCATCGGATTGAGACGCCCGGGCGTCTTGATTGAGTCGCTTCGTGTCTTAAGTAAGATTTTGTTTAGCAGCGAAATACGACCAAGCCGGTAAAACAATAAGTATAAATAAACGTAAATAAGGAGGACGGCGCTTACGTAACGTTAATATGCATCAAAAAATACACTCGAACGGTTGAGAGCCGCTGCTGCGAGCAGGTTGACTACCCCGACTCCCACCACGCCGCCTCTTCTGACCCCGAGCCACGCTCTCCACTCCATGTCACACGTTGCGCCGGCTATCTCGCTGCCAATCGATACCCGCTTGATTAATCAGTGCATTCGATACATTTCATACACTCGCATTAAGCTGTTATTATTCAATGACCATCAATCCATTGACAATCTCCTCACCCCCCCCCCTCCCTCCCACCCTCCCACTCACCAAACATCTATCACTACCCGGCGCATTTGTTTAATCGTTCGCCATCTCATGGCCAAAACAAATTATCAATTGAGTATCCGGCACGAATGAAAATGATTTTCGTCGATAAAAACGCGCGCGTTCGAATTTTCGGTCGCGCGTTTTATTAAGCTTAAAAAGCGGGCCCAGTGACGCGCGAACAAAGCTCTGCGGAATCGCAATCCGCTATCTTAATAAATGCGTCGACGTGTTATTATTATTATTGTTATTAATATTATTTAAAACGCGAAGCATCGTCGGCCGATTTGTTTATTATTCGTAATTCGTTATATCTGAGCGCGATTGCTTTCCCATTTATATAAGACAACGGTATTTGTTGTTAAAAATACGATTACAACAAAAAGCCGAGTTTTCGCATCGGTAAATGCGCAGTTTTCACGCTACAACAAAAACGAGCACAAAGAATAATTGTTGTATTCAAAAAGTTTCACTTTGAGGCTCATTTTTTTTTACCGTTGAGTCACACGGCACAAAGACGCGCCTTAATTTATAATCGCCGGCAAGAAAAAAATGACGTTTATTTGTTTAGAATAAATTGAATTTGCGTTGGACCGTTTGGACCAATGACGAATGACGGGTTAATTTTAAATCAAATAAATGTAGAGAAATTCACGTTCGGCGGATTCAGCGCGTTATGTTTGCAACGCCTGTTTATCTTTGTTTGCAGTTGAAAACGAGAATGAACGAATGCTTTAAAATTGCGGATAAGTGATTTAGCGTTCGGCTCGAAATTGGTATTAATTATTCGCGCGGGAAAATAAGGCGCCCGCGTCGTGCAAAGGCCCAGCAGAATCCGCAACGATTTATTTGTTATGATATAATGCGTCACGTTAATTCGTCTCGATCTCACAACGGAAATCGGAAACTTAATTGCGAAGGACATCGCTTTCTCTTTGAGCTCTTTGAAGGCTCTAATTATCGGTCTCAAACTTGCTTCGCGTTTACTTCAGTTAGTTTGAGACGAGTGTCTAATCTAGTCGAGCAGATGCAATTGAATTCATTAACAAATATGGATGGTACAATTAATATTATATAATTACAAATTTGATGCAGCCGTAATTAAAAATTGTAAGCTTTATTTATATAATATATTAACGATGCAAAATGGTACAGTAATAAACGCTAATATTGCATTATGCAAACATTTAATTTTACTGCAAACCAAAATGATGATGTAATGTTGTAATTATATAATATATATATATATAAATGCATTTATTGGCAAATAATAGTAATAATAAATAAATTCGATGCGTTTAGTATACGGCTTGGTATACGGTTTAATCAATATATATATTTTGATAATCGATAACGAAGTAGAATAATTTATACGGATATAATAACTATAATATATATATATATAGTAATCAAAACAGTATGATTAATACTCTGATTAGCGTATGTAAAAGATTCGCATGATATATTTATAACATATTTCAAACAAAAGTCTTAAAATAAATCAAATTTATTTCCACTAATTTAAAAGTTGATTTCATATTTATCAAGTGACCGATATTTTATTCAAACAGATTATAAGTTAGATATAACTACAATCAATATTATTATTATTATTATTATTTTTTATTATTATTGTTTTTTTTACTATTATTATTATTATAATTATTAGTATCATCATCATTATTCTGAACTGATGAATTCAACTTATATTTATATAATTGATTAATAAAAGTTTATATTTCATATGAGATTACTCGGTAATCGTATACGATGACCTTAATTAATTTCATAATTTATTTCGCATGTTTACAAATGATATTTATAAATAAAATAATATTGAAAGTCTGTAATTCGCTAATAACGAAAGCATTAATTCAAAACGACGCACATTTTGTTATGCGCTATATATATAATATTCCAAATTTTTAACACTATATTTTTATTATTATTTATTGTTTATTTCAACAAATTACGTTACTTAATACGGTACATTATTTGTATAATTACAAAATATTATATTTGAACTTTGTTTTAAGAGTTAAAACGGCAATATATAATTTTCACATTTAATAGTTATAAGGTAACGTTAATAATAATTTGTTATCATATTAATTTATAACACACCTATATATGTATATATGAGTTTGAACTATGTTCCTATCTATTTGAAATTACAGCCGATCGATATTTAAATTATTCAATGGATAATGATTCAAACAACTCGATAAATCAAAAATATATTATTTACCTGTGTATTTACTTTACTTTAAATCCTTTATAGATTTTGAACATACAAAATCATTTATGATCTAATGCATATACAGTATTGAGAGAGAGATGTTACAATTTTATCTACTTGTTACAAAGTTCTAAATATAAAATGAAATGTAATCTAATAATAAACTATTGCCATATTTTAAAACCATGTTTGCATAATGGCGTTTAAAATAACTTTGAACGGTTATAAATTTAAGTTAATGAAATACTAATGATTCGGGATTATATTTTAAAAGTTATTGTAAATATTATAATTACGGCAAAATCAACGCAAAAAGTTATTACTAAATAAATTAGATTTTCTCGGTAATTATAACCGGTTGGTCACACTCCGTTTATTTTATTGATTAAATGTTCGCCACTAAAGTCGCTGATTTATTTTATAATGATGATTATGTAATGAAAAGTTGTTTTATATAAATTTATTTAATCCATAAATAAATCTATATCTCTTTGTCATTCAGTCAAACATTTAAGCAACTGTATCATTTTCTGACTTTTTCGGTTGATTTTTTTTCTATTTTTTTTTTTTTTTTTTTTTTTTTTTTTTTTTTTTTTTATTTTTATTATTTCCATTGCTCGCTATATAACACTGAGTTGAATCAATCAAAAAAGCCCCACC
>JABFQC010002215.1:0-16740 GCA_022817085.1 Psilanteris sp. ZL-2020
GAGTAGACTCTAGTCAAAGTATAGTAAAAACTGACTATTTTCACGTGAAAAACTCGACGCAATTTTTACTTGGGTAGGAAACAACATAGCCGTGTGTCCTCAAAGATCTCATTATTTATACTTATATATTTTTTCTTTGACTATCATATGTATTCATGCCAGTACGCGATACATTAGTTATATGCGACTGAATACGAATCGTGTTAATATACATGGTCATTAGAATAAAAATAAACGTTTATCAACTATGTTCAATAATTACGCACTAAAAATATAACACATTCGTCCACCAACAATACAATCCTATTAAATTAATCTAACAAAATAATAAATAATTATTTCTAATATCAGCATTTTTACTAGACACATGTATAAACGTCTTTAATATATATATACCAATCAGCATACTGTTATGAATTAACACAATATATAAACCATTAGTACACCATTCAAAGTTTTAGAATGCGTACGTCTAGTAGTTCAAATCATAAGCAGAACTTCTTCTGACAGTTTGTTGATAACCTAACCAAGTCAATGAGAAGTTCTTATCAAACACACTTATATAAATTTTGACATTACAACAAACTAAACAATTGTAATATCGTTATTTTCACCATTTTATGATTCTTAACTCGGTATTAGATAATTCGATAACGTATTTTTTAAAACAGAACTGACACTATGATCTACAGAATAAAAGAATATTTATTAATAGTTACCGAAAAATGTTGTTATTTAAATATTTCTTTAGAGACATATATACTAAACCTACCAAAATCCAATATTACAATGAATCCCCGAAGCGATATATACTAAATGATCTTAAGATCATCTAGTCATCGAAATGCTAAATATTGCAATTTAATTTTCAAACACCGGAATATCTCATATTATACTATTAAAGCTGGATCTTATTTCGTTTTAAACTTTTATGATTACAATTAGACAGAAATAGGTCAAATAACAAACATTTTTTACCGATTCCCGACATCAGATTCTCTTATCATTTTAACCGTGCAACCGAACAACGGTTTTTTAAACAGGAATATCAGTATTAAAGGATCGTATAATATATACTCGTAAGATTTGCAATAAAATATGTAACAAAAATGATACAGTTTTTATACTGTTTGTAATCTATACTTGCTAAAGTACAGCTTTAATAAGTTTAGTTAAATTTTATAATCACGATTTTTGATGCACAAACGAGCAACGCAATAATAATTGGTTTAATATATCGTGCCGGATCTACGTCCCCTGATTCCCAAATGATGAACATTACCTCTCTGAGCCGCACGCGGCCAAACTTGCTTGCTTCGCTAGATTTACTCGCTTTTTGAGATTTACTTGCTATGCAGAATTTACCCCTTCCTGTATTCTGTTTACTTAAAATTGCGCACTTTCATTGCATTATTTACGCCGAAACGTATATTTCATCTCGCATGAAAATTAACGATTACTTTGCACTCGTTTAACAATTCTTCTTTTTAGCATTGATTGTCCATTCATCTTTGAATAACAATTGCGTAAAAGCTTTGCTAATATGCTTTGAAAATAACATTTATAAACATAATTATTTGCCGACACACTTGTGCGCAAATTAGTTATAGGAATTGTTGTTTTGGCATTCATCCGTGTTAATAACGTAGTTGTATCGATATATGTGTACATACGTATATATTCTTGCCCGCGTCCACATCATTTAATTGCTATTTGAATTTCAAATAAAATTCTCGCTCGTCAAGCTATCTAGCGTGAAATAAAAACTATACTGTTGTTACAAATTGTTTATCAAAGTGAAACTTTAAAAGAGAAGCAGGCGCGTGGAATATTGAACGCGCGATTAATATTGTTATGTAATATTGTGTGTCTACACACAAAGTGTTGAGTATAACAATCGCAACGACCACGCATTTGAACGCCGGGGCTTTATTCATTTCGCGATGTATCTTTCGTGACGCTAATGTCGTGCGTGTAAAGCCTATATATCACTCCATTCAAAGCGAGTTTCACGTGCAAGATTTACGATGACGACAACAATTCGTCTTAGCATCTGCACAATGTTGATTATCGTGCATCTTCTACTTTAATGCACCACATTCGCAGAACATTACTCCGCCCTCCTATTTGTCCTTTTAGCCATCGTTCTTGCACGCGCACACTCCAAACATTTTGCATGCACCGTCTCATTCAAAATATACAACGCAAGATTAGCTAAATTTTCTTTTTACGTTAAACAAAACGTTTGCGAGGGGTATAACGCTAAAAATATTCCAGTTAGAAGCAATTGGGGGATGATTACTTTATATGGGCGTCATTAATGGATCATACACGAAGAGAAAGAAACATCAATATTTATAATACGGGAATATTAAATTGGTAGATTAATCGGTAGTGTGCTGTCAGATTGTCAAATTTAATAAACTATATGTATATTTGATAATTAAGAACAATGTAAGGTTAAAGCTTGATGATAATAAATTTCACTTTATTATATATTTTTTTCTATCAAATATATTTTTTTTCATCAACTTTTTATTAACTTCATTTTAGGTTAGAATGTTCAAAATTGACAATGTGTTTTAAGAAATTTTAACAAACAGTTGTACAACCTTTGGTGAACTGAATAACAAAAACGAGGATGTTAAATTTTAGTAAAGCGATTGTTAAATTATAATCAAAGATTCGTACTATTTGATGAACTGTTTTCTAAAAATTGATAAATTTTTTTCTCAGTGTAATTCAATATTTAAATTTGCACATATTGCGTAAAGGAACTGAGACTTATTGAGTAATTTAGCTTTTTTATATTATATGATATATATTAGTATTTATAATTAAGTATTTAATTTATAAGATAGTATTACTTATAAGTTTTTGTAATTGTATAAGTATAATTCAATTTTTATCACTATTTCGGATACGGTGCGTGTGTTATATGTACGTGAAAAAAAATAACGGATGATTAAAGTTTTGATTTACATGAATTAAGTATTTAATACGTCAGATGTTTGATATTTTTGTTACATTTATGTTTGTATACACAGTATAATATTAGTAATTGATGTTTCAAATAAAACAACGGCAATTCCGTTGAGAGAATAACATATATTTATAAATATATATATATATATATATAGATATTATTAAAGCACGCATTAATAAGACTCGAAACTCATACAACTCCTTAAATTTTTCATTATATTTTAATTAATACGACTTATTGTTTATCATCGAATTAATTGTTAAAATAATAGGTTATTAATAATTATATGCTAAGAAGCATCAGCTAAGCGCATAAGAAACTTAAAAATCACGTGTAAATTTTACGAAAAATGCTACAAAATTATCCCGTATTCAGTTTTGGGTTATAGTGGTTGTTGAAGACTGGGGTGTTAATATGGATTAAAAATAGATTGTTAATTACAAATTGCTGATTTGAATAAACTGATATTCAGGGCAGCAATCCACATTTAAATAGATTATCAATCATTCACTTTTAGCAATACAATTTACAACCTGTAAACGTTTAAACCTACAAGATGAGATTGTTATTTTAAAATTAAATAAATAATCAAATATTACATATATTATATATATTTAACTATTTAAATAGTTTAATTAAATGTGTATTAACTATATATGTTAATACATCGTTATTACATTGTATATGTCGAAATGGTTAATAATAATGTTTACTAAACATATATTATATACGTTATATATCACGAAATCATATAAATCATAATAGCTCAACAAATCTGTTAATTTTGTATCAAAGGTAAGCAAGTATTGATAATGGAAATAAGGAAAATAAAAAGAATACTACATATCTTATTGTATTAAGAATAATGAAGTGTTTATTTCTTAGTTGCAAATACTTAGACAAATTAACAAATTTGCATAATATTCATTATCACATTTAATTCTATACTGTAAATATTAGAATATTGTATTACCTAATTCTACACGCTCAATTAAGTTCCATTTAAATAATTATACTGTTTTGACTTAATAAATCAGAGCTGTACGTCTCTAGTTATTTTATTTAATTAATACATTAATCCTTCAGCTGTGAACCATTAAAAAGTTACAAATGCCGTGAACTATGAGGACGGCCCTCATGACTATTTAACACAGAGTGTAAATTGCAATGTTGCCGATTGACGTTAAGTTAGTACAACGTCTATACATATAACGTATTTTTAACTTTAAAACATATGTCTTTATTATTATTTACCGTATAAAAGTAAAGATGCTGAAATTTTTTTTATGTTATTTATTAAATATAATAAATAATATGACAAATTCTGCAATGAATGAGGGAAATGCTCATAAATTTACGGATGATCGTCAACCATGTATTTTTAATATATTTACCATAAATGGGCAATAAAGAGGGCCAGTATATAAGGATTAAGCATTTAGACTAGAATTCAAAGGAATCGGGTTCGAATCCCGGTTGAAGAAAAATTCCATATAAGGACGACGCATTTAAAAATTAAATAATGGAATGGAAATATATTAAAAATATCATTATGATGATATAATTATGATATAAAATATATAATTATAAATATACAATACAAAATATATAATGATACGATATAAAAAATATAATTAAATTGACTCATAAATTTCGCATATTTTTGTATACGAAATTATATTGAAAATTTATGGTTCATATATAAAATAAATTCCTAGGGTTATTTTATTTATCGTTATGAGAATTACACTAGAATTAAACTGTGACTGATTTCTGAGCACTTTGTTAAAAAAAAGAAACGAATTGTAAGTATTTAAATTTGGAGTTATTTATTAGTGCAACTCGGATAATCTTGAATTCCCAATAGAAAACCTCAGTCTGAGGCATAGAAAAAACAAATATAGCATTATGCACCCTTAACAGTGAGGGTATTTGAATAAAAAAAAAACACTGAATTGTGTGGCAAAGGTAGATAAAATCCGGCTGCCGATAAAAATCGCTTATTTTTCATGAACTTTGATATGCACAAATAGCCGTAAGGTGAAATGAATATAAGAAAATATTATCATAAAAACTTAGGAAAATTAGATTTCTAATCTGCACAGCCCCGTTATTCATAAAAACTTTCAAAATGTATTTAAACTTAAGACTATTGCGACTCCTTGGCGTTTTTCCCGGCACAAAAAGTTGTTAGATCTACTTGTTAAGGATTAATTTAAATGGCAGACTTTTATAAAGTCCGTTTGATAAAATACCAACGGCGCTTCAATGTAATCAGAGATTTCTCAGAAACGCGATACATACTCTGTTTGCTATAATGTACTGCTAACATGCCATACTCTATTAAAATTAAACATAAATATTACATTGAGGAATTAATATACCCAACATCGTAGAGCTTCAAATTACAATTTTTTATTATCTCGTAAAATATTTTATTAAATGATAAAATAATATAATAAATGTTTAATGCTTTAAATTGAAAAGTTTCATTTACGCTAATTACAATACCGCGAAATCAAAATATAGGTTAATTGTGAAAGTAATTTACTATAATTCTAATTTTTAATGATGCATTTTATATTCATTGTATTCTCCACATAATATATACATATATATGACTTCATAACAACGCGGTTTAATGCGTAAGATAAATTTAATAAACAACTCCGGAATTACTTATTCCCCAATAAAAATGTATATGAAAGATTAATATCTTCGTCAATATATTTCGAATGTTGTTTCAAAATTGATTGGTTACATGGATGGCAGCAAGAATTTGATCAAGTCACTGCAGTGACTGTGAATGTAAAAATTATGTCCTTTTTTGTATCCACGTACACATCCAATCGAATATTACACAAAGCATTAAACATAAAATGATTTTATGCTCCGTATCCGCTTATATAAATTGGATCGTCATATCCATACGCGATTACAAAGATGAAATTTTCTATTGCATTACAAACGATACCGACGAAACACTTTGTTAAACGCCGCGAATTATATAGATATATACGCAATCAACAAATGCTATAATTTTGGCCATTAAAAGTAACGAGCCACAATTACCGAACTCATCGAAAGCTCTCAATGAAACGCCAGCACAATTACAGCCGGCATTCTGTCGCTCATCGAACTCCTAACAATGTTTAATCATGTTCTCCATTCAATATTCTTGATGTGAATATCAACTTTTCTCAGGATCAAGTTTGCATTTTCAATCGTAAACTCGACTTCTTTCAAGCGAAATTCGACGTCTCCCTTTCAGCAAACTTTCCTCCGCCAAGATTGCTATCTAAATTCTGGAAGGTGTCCCGTAATCGAAAGCGGAAAAATTTATGACAGCAAGTTTGTTACCGCCTCGCGGCGACGCTCGCCCGCGAACATAGCCAAAACGAAACGAAATAGCGAATGGCGCGCGGAACAACGAAAAACACGTAAGGGCCCGGTTAACAAGGCGCGGAGTTAGCCGGCGCGATACTCTCGACTCGTTCGCACCCGGGGTTCGTGAAAATTTTAAGAGTTCGATAACGAGGTGACTTAGTTCCCCTTCCCCGCATCCGACCTCCTTTTCGCCCGCAATGTTCCCACGATCGATCCAAAGCAACGAAGGGATGAAAAACAACAAATGACTAGCCGCGAGCCCGTAATAGCTTAAAGCGCAGGATGACGGGTCATTTTCAAAAGACGATTTCAATCAATACACTTTCTTGGAACGGATTTCCTTCCTTTTAATTCCTCCGTCCGTTCTTTTCTTTCTTATTCTCGCCGTCCTCCGTCCGACCATTTTTATTATTATTTTTGCGCGTAATCATCGCGCCGAGTTGGAGACAATCGGGACTCTTCTTGTCCCATAAATGTTCTCGAAACATAGGCTTTTCAAGACTCGCTCTCTTGCGCTCATTGTGCAGGTGAACGGCTTAAACTTTCAGATTAAAATGAATAGCTGCTTTAGATACTGGAAGGTGCAACCCTACTCGCCGCGCTGTGCCGCAGTAGAAATTATTATATCCGCGGGAATAAAAGGAAACAATCTCCAGCCCATTATCACTGTAGCATGAGATACTACCGCCTTGGGAATTTCCAGGCTTAGCTTTTTACGTTTATTTACGAAAGAAAGTATAGTAGTCATTTTAATGCAGTCGGGCAAATTCGATTTTAGTTAGTTTCAGCGTTCAAATCTGTCACATTCATGGGCGTATTAGCGAAGGGTATACGATTTTATTTTCATTAAAGAAAGCTGTTAGCAGTCGATAGACGCGCGATTTGATTATTCTAATACGCACGCCAAGATTTTTAATAACGATTTAAATTAATCTTTAGGGCTGGTAATAGGATTACTTACTAATTATGTATGTGTTTAAAAAGTGCGCGTCGGGTTATACCGATAAACACGCGATGTCACGAAGTTCAAAGTAAGCATATTTTGATATAAACAAGATCAGAGACATATTACGATGAATCATTTAAACTATAGTCGAGCTTTACGCTCAGCTGCTTGTCATATCTATGGAATAACTGTGCATAATCCTCCGGGATCACGATTACTTACTGTAATAATAATGAAATGCTTCTAAATTGGGAACAAATACGTCAATATCTGTACAATAACTTAAGGATCCCAATAAATTGCAAATGAAATTCGCAATGAACGTGTTGTGTGAAAACATTGTGAATTTAATTAAACGTACCGCAACGCTAAAAAAGGACTAATTTTATTGACTAATAAAACATGCAGATATGTATATATTACAAGTTTCTCTTACGGTATTAAAACTATCGTCGTTTTAAGGTATATTGAAATTTTAATGTTTTACCACGCAAGAGAAAAAGGATAAAAATGCTTAAACGCGAGAAATAAATAATATTAGGATAAGCAAGTCATTATGTCATGTTCCTTGCACAGGTTTATATATATATATATTCTGCATCTCCGTTTGATCTGTATATTAATAATGTAAATCTTATACTCAGAATTTAATATAATTCGAAAATTCGACTCTAATATTTATGCATTTAAACAACAATTTAAAGGAAGCGTTTTTTTAGTTTCATTTATTATTAAAATTTTAATTTACGATTTAACAAATCCTGGAACGTATACATTTTTTAAAATTGATTTGGAGTAAAAAGTTCGCTTTATATGTATATTTTAGCATTTTTTGCGTTTGTGCTATGTTCTTTAATAATTATAAACACCGTTATAAGTAACCATTGCAAGACTGAGCGCTTTGTTCGCATTTTGTGTTTTACATTTTAAAACACCAAAGTGATTTACATTTCATAAGTGTTGTAAAATAAAGCGCTTGTTTTTACAGAAAACTGCAATAACTTTCTAGCACACATGGAGGCTTTTGACAAAACTCTGGCGGTAATTTAACATGTAATAATTCAAAAATATTATGCTTTTATTATACACGCCAATAATCACACTTGTTAAATAAATTTGCAAATTTGGAATCAGCTAAGCTAAACTGTATACAAATAACTGTCTTATATATGTTTGCTGGTTATATTAGTTGTATATATTCGTTAGTGTGAACATTCAGTTGACATTTCATATTGCTATATCTATACTAATAATTTTCAATAATTTAATTCATTTCGACTTTTCTAGCAAAATTTATCCTTTCTTATATTATTCAATCTAAAACATGGTTTGCATAAAAATAATTAAAATGCTGATTTTCATGCGTTGCTACGTAATGAGATTATTAATTAATATTTCATATAATAAGGGTTTAACTTAAACCGTTAAATCACATGATAAATTTGTCGTAATAACAGATGTTAACGAGTATATAAAAACTCATTATTTTACGCCTCACACATCATCATAAAATTAAAACGAGTGTTGCGAAGTAAAAATAATGTGATATTTAACGAAATGGACGTTTCTTTGGGAAGTTTTTATCGTGGTAGAGCTCTTTATTTTCGAGTTGTAATCGGCTTAAAGAAGATGAGAGATTTTTCGTATTTGTCATACTTTAGATAAAGAATTATTCCAGCCGAACATCACATTTTTATAGTAATAAAAACAAATTATGATAGTTCTAAAATAAAGCGTTTCACAAGAATTTTATTATCATCTGTAAAATTATAACAATGAGTATAATCATTAACAAAATTATAATGCTAATAGATATACAGTTTAATATATAAATTTTCGATAATTATATAATTTAAAATATCATCCAGCGTTAGAAATAAGGGAGTTTTTATTTGTAATTATTTTAATGTAGATACAGATGGTTTATAAAGTTTCTAAAAATTGTATCCAATTTATTAAAAACTGTTAAATAAATTATATATGACGACCCTAAATGTAAATTAAAACCTTATTTTGAAATCCTTAAAAAAAGTATTTTATAAGTTTTATCCTATATATAAACATAATATATATCTTTGAACCCTCCCATCCTAATTTGAAAATGTGATATGGTAGAAATGTTGTCGTATTCCCACAGTCTTATTTCCACTATTTAAAAACCTAATTAGGATCCAATAGATTAGTGTAATAATGCATACAAAAGTTATAGCACTTAAAGGGAAACCAGAATACCAATTTTTCGTCATTCTTTATTAAATATAATCAAATTTTTAAAAAACAGTCTCCTATCTTCGAAACTACCATCGCCACTACTGCTTTACATTGCTTTTCAGTACTGACTTGTATTTATATAATCCTTTAATGACAAATAATAATTTAAATAAACAATTCTTTTATCAAAAAGTTACCAATTTCACTCGAAATAAGCTTGAAAATATTATCTTATTATCAATTATTGATTTTATTATAATTATAAATAAAATTGTGAATTATTAAATGTGTTAATTTGCAAGATTAGTTAATTCGACGTTTGAAACTTCACGCACGTCATCACTACTATTCCCACCGTGTATTGAATGTATTCAAATGTTCATTATAACAATATATTATTATATATATTATATTTAAAATTTTATACCAACATTCTCAACAGAAGTAAAATGTTTTAAATATTTTGATAAATATATATTAGAAGAAAAAGACTGTTAAAAAATAACTAAGTTTAATTTGTACTAATATATTATATACATATATACAATGTTATAGAGTGCATAATCAGTAAAAAATATTTATACTGTATTTTTAATAGTATTTTAAATGTTATTTTGTACGACCTTCTCCATCAATGATAATAGACAAAGTAAATTGTTTCATCTTACAATTATTGCATATAATATTCTTAGCATATTAAACCTCATTAAACTTGTAAGATTATTAAAAAATGGCTTCGTTCATTAGAAACTTTATAGGATCCGGCAGGATTTAACTAATAATAGCCAAGAATTAGACGCGCAAATTGAACATAGTATAGACTATCGATTCCTTTGTAGGACCCGGTAAGATTTATCCATAACAAACTCAAAGTCGTATTCTTATTACAACCTGTAATGTAGCTTGTAGGATGCAACCTGTGTAACTACTAGTATAATTTACCTCGTCAACAAATTCCGAGAGTCTGATTAAGATAGTCTGTTGAAATCCTAAGGGGTATGCTATAAGACAATTATTACGGCAACTAATTAAGATAAATCATAGGTCACCGTATCAAGACAACTCTGGTTAGCATCTACTAAATATACGTATGATAATTTCTACTTGAAAATATATTTGTAATATATTATTGCTGCAAGTGTAATAAATGTATAACATGATCATAAAACAGAAAAGAAATATACACTTGTAAAAGTAGCTTTTTGTTAATCTTTAAAAAAACATATATTTTTATGATAACACATATATTATATTTATGAACTGGTCAATGAAAACTTATTTGATCATCAAAATCTCTAGTAGTACATTATATATGCATACTTCAATAGCATATATAAATATTAATTTAGTGGTTGGGGAAGTTGACAATTTTAGAACTTGTCACTTACCCTGCATATATATATATATATATATATATATGGATACAAATTATACGGTAATATTTAACGATTTGAATTAATTTAACATTCTCTAAATAATGGCCTACATAAAAATGTATTAAAATTCTGTGATATATACCAAGTTAAATAAACGATTTTAAATATACATTCAAAATAAATTTTATATATATATATATAAATACTTTGCAATACGTAATTTCAATATACTTCCCAGATCTTAGGAAATGTATTGTATTTCAATTCATCAATTTATATTATGGTTTCTAATGGAAACGCGCGAAACTGTATTTTCATGGCTCTATATTGCAAATATAGAATTTCATTAAAAAGCATACATAAAGAGAGACAAAGTCGTCGAAAGAATAAGGTGACATCATAAAAATGACTTTTGTTTTTGGTCTTATTTTCTAGATGTGTGTGAATAATCTTACAACTGCAGGGCGTCGAAATAAGTTTTACTGCGCGAACGTGACTGAGGAATGTGATATAAATTCACTCATCGTGAGTCGACTACGGATTCTGATTGTTCATGCGGGGCTGAACAACGAATACACATTGTCGAAGAAAAGTCACCCCCACTACTATTTTCCATTCTACTGCTGTCCTCCTCCTTCATTAAATATCCGCCGAGGCAATCTGTAAAAAATCCCTATACTAGTCGGCTTTTACTACCCAACACGATTTTGATTTCACGTGCAACGAATGGTATATAACCCAATTTCGTATCTTTTATCAAAATACCGCTCGAATCAATTCGGAAACCGTACTTTTGTTGTGTCAAGCATATTGAGAGGTGTGTTGTACTAACGGAATTGAACAAAGAAGAGAAAGAATAAGATGGAGTGGCTGGACTGGCCTTAAATGCATCGAAAAAACCCACTAGTTGAAAGATTCATACATTTTAATGATACGGAAATTAACACTTTCAAAATAATACCAACTAAGCAAACGTAATTCAATTTTACGAATGAAATTTCGACAACTGATGTTGTGCATTAATCGTTAACAATATATAGTATGTATGAAATATTTTTAATTATTTACTAAACTCGATGTATTATTTTTACTTTATGAAATTATGCATGTATATGAAATAGACAAATAACTTTATTATAAATATAACTTTTATAAAACGTACCTTTGTTATATAAAAGTTCATAAAGTGATTTACATGTCAAAATGTTCAATTGAATTTGGAAATACACCAAACATTTTAAATTCTAGAAAGTCATTTAATTTGGTATAATTTTTACTGAAAATTAATATATATTTTTTAACAAAAAAACCAACAAGAATTTGAAACAATCACTAACTTGGCTTTTACTGATTAAAATAAACTCATATGAAAATATAATCTTTATTATTAACTATTAAATATACATTTATATATTTTCGATAACTAGCAGATTAAAATAAATTATTTATAACAAATAGATGATTTGATACCAAGAATGCTAATAATTTATAAAAAAATGTGTATTTCACAATAAAAGAAATATAAAACAAAATATTCAAAAATTTATAATAATACCAAACGCGTACAATATTTTTGCAGTACAAATTTCCTGTAATACATGCAGGAGTATGAAGCGTGTAATAAATACTCTATATTGTTGAATCAGCATTAAAAATTCCAACTTTCCCTGCATAAATGTGAAAGACGTAAAAAAATTAATTTCTTATTTAAATAACAATTAATATGTATTAAAATATAATAGCAAAAATATGTAATGTAATTGTACAAAATGTTTATTTATCACAGAATAAAGGATTTTACTAATTATTATTAAAAATTACTTTAAGACAGCATTGTGAATAATGCAATTAAATGTTCGACCTAAAAAATAAAAGTAGTAATGTCATTTTCAGACAAAAAGTTTTAAACACTTTTCGTCCTTAATACTAAGTAAACACGGAGTACATGGCAACGTAAAAGAGACGTGTCATAATGTGTACTATGATCTCCAGTTTCTCATCGTTGCAAAATAGAATACACATTTTTTGAAAGTACGCTTTAAGAAAATTTAGTCTTTTACAAAAATAATTAATCTAAATTTACTATTCATGCAAATGTAATTTATTTGAATCAATAATTTGATCTGTGTAACAGATAAATCTTAGTTCAATTAAGTAAGACTCGTATGAATTATTCTTAAAATGTATGTATTACAATAAAAGAGACATAAATTTCTGGAAAATAATGAAATGTTACATATGTCTTAATAACTATAATTACTTTAAAATTTACAATATGGTTAATTCATTCGTATTCAGAGAAATTCCATAAATGAAAATATATAATAAAATTAGCATGTATCTAATGACCATGGGGAACATACATGGGTTCCCCATGGTCATTAGATACATGCTGATTTTATTATTAAATAATTGAGGAACATTTCTTTATGGAGCAAATTAACATCTCATAATGAAAATATATACTAATAATTAATTTTACTTTTGCATTAAAAATTTACTGCGAAATATTAAAATGTATAATAATTAATAGTAAAAATAATTAAAAAGATCATAATATACAGGGAGCTGATGCAACTGAATGCATTGTAATTTATGCTGAATAAATAAAAAAGAATATAAGGCTACTTCTGAACAAAAACGCTTTTAACAAAATAAAGGTACTTGTATAACAAGCATCCTGAGTCATTTCAGCCGAAGACGTTGGTAAACGTTCATAATTTTTAGATGGAAAGGAAAATTTTATACATTAAAAATTAATGCAACATTTTTAATTATACACAATATTATCAGTATCAATATTTTTCAAACAAAAATACAAGAATATTCATCTAATCATGATATATGGTTAAATCAATCTATAATAATCATACATATGTCATATATATCTTGTAACTGAATAATTAACATTTTTTTATTGAGGACAATTAACAACATAATTTCGCTTGTTTCAATATTGAAAAAATAAATTCACGAAAACTGTTTTGTTTGACAATCTCGAGTATTTAAACTCGTCATCTACACCTGTTGCTGTCCATACTTCCGCAACTAGAATCTTCAAAATTTATCATTCAACAAATTAATACTTGAATTCAATATCACAGTGTTCATATATCAAAAAATAGTAGTGATGAGACAAATTTGAGGAGATTACTATTGCACTAGTAAATATAGTTCTTTCAGGTTGTTTAACACCGATCTATCACCATCGCATTCTACGAAATAATTCTTTTCAATTACTTAAAATGTCACGCGTAGTATATTATTCTATTCAATTTCTTATGTCTAATAATATGGTGTGAATTATATACAACTGCAATTACTTTAATTAAAAAAAGTACTGTATGAACACTATAGTAAAAATTGAGAGAAAGGTATATTATGCTCGAAAATGCAAAAAAAGGAAAACATGCAAAAACGAGTATGCGATGTAACTAATAATTGTTACTTTTCTTAATTTCAAAATGTTGTTTAGATAAGTTATTTTTGCCGAGATCAAAAAATATAAGGAAAACAAATAATGCCAATAATAAAAGGTGCAGTTTATAATTGAAATTCTATCAATAATTTTTCATTGCGTCATTCATCTGAAAGCAAATAAACAAATAAATTCAAATAATTTAATTCAACTCAGAATTGCATGCTTTTAATAAAAGGTATTCTTCTAATATCATATTATTCCACAATTTAATTAATATTTCATAAACATACTTAATATTATTTTTTCACGTAAAAAACTTGCTATTGATATTTGTGACTTACATGTTACATTTTACTATACAATTTTATAATACTATAACTAATAATCCGTATGAAATAAATAAAAGTCTAAGGCAAAAACAAATTTATCAACATTACTATATTAATCTATATAAATTTCAATTATGAGTAAACAACACAAATGTATAAAAATAAATTTAATAGAACAAATATTTTATGGCTTACTTAATACTAAATTAAATTTGGTTCAAGTATTGACATATTTGCAATATATTAATCAACATAATAATAAAACTCAGTAATCATCAGGCATAATTAAGAATTATTACTAATAAATTGTTTTTTCTTTTAATTATTAATTACACATTTTATAAAATCATAATATATATTAACAGTATAAAAATCTCTAAATGAGGAAATATAATTGAAAAATTAATACATTTGAAGAAATGTAAATTTTCAAAGTCATTATTACTGTATATTTACGCACAGAATTGAAATTTAATTTAATTTTTCTTTTTTCGTTTTTAGTTCACGCAGACATTCGCGAATTATAATAAGCACAGAAACAGCAACGTAAATATTATTATAACTTATTTCATTTTCGTAATTATCAGTACGTCGTCTATATTCTATATATATCGGATTATTACAAAATGACGTTTTGATTCAATTTGAATATACATTAAATTCATTATTGCATTCATATTTTTGATTTACGATCTTAAGTTGACTAATGGTGACAGATTCATTAAGCAAAATGTCTGGCTCCCTTTTATAAACATTCCAGATGGGTCGTAGACGTGACTCACCATTGAGCTTAAATATAAACGCTTCTAGAATTTTGCAGAGATTCAATTAACAAACAGCAAAAATACGTCTTAACTTGTCAATATTATGATGTATTTCTTGCTCGGAAGTAGTTTTTTAATTAAAGCATTACATTATTAGATTACTACGAAAAACAGTACAGAAAACGTAAAAAAATTCAGTCCAATTATTCAGTCCAAAAATTAGACTTTCCATCCCAGCAGATATAAAGGATCATTAAAGCATTTCTGAATAACGCTGTACCATTCAATTTGACAGCTTCAAATTGTAAAAAAATATCAGTATCCGTGGGACAACGAAGCGCCAATAATCTTAAGCTACAAGAATAAAGTCAAACACAAACTCGACAGCAAAACTGCAAAAATTCCCTCCACGAACTTCTATTTAACGAAACCAAACAAGACCCCACAAAAACTAATAACACAAATTACATTAAATGAAAATTGACAGATATTCGTATGGCAGTTAATTGTGCTCATCCCAACCGAATGCAATTAATAGTTATTTTAATTTAATTAATTAATTATTTAATTAAAAGCTGTCATTTGGATATTATTGGATAATATTGTGTCTTAAATCTATGTTCATATAAACATAGTTAACCATATGCTATATAAACCCTATTTCCATTTGATAAACTCTATGCAACACAAAAATATTTCGTCCCGTTCCTTGTAAACATTATATGCTCACATTCTTTTCTTCGCCTTAAATTCCATTCTTTTGTACTTTACTATCTGCCGTATTAAATAATGCATATTCTATCGTTGCTTCATAAATATGCCTATACTACAAGCACACCTTGCTTCGCTAAGTTTATATAAATTTTCGTTCACCATCATCATTAGACCATTCTTTTTCTACAATGTTGACTTTTCAATTCATTCACTTTTCCTCGACCACGCTTCCATTTTCGCATTAAAATCCTTACCGCGAGTATATATTTCTCCTTAACACGTCGTTTTCTCCATCCGTATTATGCAAATAACTTTTCAATGCATCCAACTGTTTCCTTGATTTTGATTTACTTCATCGCACATTAACGCTTAAAACCTCGCTTTCCAGCATTTTCCTTTACGTCACTTAATTAAAATTATAGTGCACAGTTTTCCAGATTTATTATTACCGCGTCTAGTTACTTTTTTGCTAAGATATAACTGTCTGTTTACAAAGTCGACTTACAAAATTCATTCAAACACCCAGTATAAGAAATGGCCCAGTTAACTCCAGACCATTTTCCATTATGAATATATTCTATTACAACGTATCCATCACCATATACC